>JARJDZ010003894.1:0-28989 GCA_030264555.1 Aleochara sp. GC000083 | reverse complement strand
CATAAATTTTGTTACGGTTGCCATAAGAATTAATTGGCAAATTGTAAACTCTCAGCGCCCAAATGTACGAGCGCGTAGCGGTACTTTGCACCAACATCACAACACCAATAAAGAAACCAAACTGCATACTTAAACGTAAATATGCGTAATATGTGATTCTTATAACTGCCCTCATATCGCAGTATAAATCGTCGAAATGGAAATAAAAATCGAAATAAAAATTAAATTGCTCGAAAGTGGGTCGTACGCGCCACACGAATCCCATTTCGATTGAACCCAAACAAATTTGCACTTATAACATACAACTTCAATAAAAGCATGCACAGGTAAACGGTGCAGAAGACCGTGTATAAAAAAACATCCAGAGGAGAGAAGAAGAGTAATAAATAAACTGAATTGCACTTGCAATTTACTATACAAACGCGTACATGGGTACACTGATGTTATAAAGTGGTTGTAAATATTTCATTCGGAAGAAATAATTGTCTCATTTTTTCCACTCGATTGATGATGTATGTATGAATGGTTAAATAGGAAAGAAGTGAATTCTCTGGATATTTTCCCAACTTTTATAAAACTTAACTTATTTTTGCATGAAAATAAAGCAATGATTAACGTAGTTAGGATTGTTCGTTTTATATAAAATATGCGCCGTTTTTTAAACAATTTGCTATTCTATATGTGATTTCAGTACACTTTTTTACCGTCTTATTTCCTATTGTCCAGAAATTGAGTACGTGGATTGAGAGTATCAGAAAACAGAACCTAATTATTCGCATTTTCAATTATCTGACTTGAAATTTCGTATTGATTGAAGAAACAGTAAAATATAACATATTATCTATAGTGGGTTCATCTTTGTACCAGGCTCAAATAAAACTATATTCAGTTTATTAACTAATTTCAAAATTGTGTTCCTATTTCAATAAATTGAAATTTTATAAATTACTCATGTATTACTATTGGCTAATTTTATTTGGGAATTTCCTTGGGCATCAGGACAAGAAGGGCAATAAGAAACAAGTGCTTTCATATATTTAAACAAAATCTCACAATTGTTTATTGAATTAATTGAAACAAATTAGAAGATTTTTGATGTGAAAACTTATTTAAGACCGCTAGGCATAATATTGTGATGAGTGCTTCAAAAAGGTAAAATTTTTACATTTTTATTTCCAATTTTACAAGTGCTGGACATTTATTGATAATTACATAGTAAACAAATGGTGGAAATTTAAAAACAATCGACCGGCCGTTTTTTGGGATATTAACAAATGTACATTGAGATATTCAACGATGTTCATCTACCGCCCTCGGAAATTTTTCAATTTCGTCAAGATGCGATCTACCTGTTTCAGGTATTTCTCCAATTTGCTTGCATTAAATAGCAGCCCCAACCGTTTTTTAGATTTGCCGTCACCAAAATCTGAATCTGCGTCTATCTGTTAGTCTATAAACCAAATTTGATGAAAATCGGTAGAGCCTTTGTCTAGATTTTAAATTTAATGTAAAGAGTAAACTGAATCGACCAACCGTTGCTGTGGAAGTGCAATTTTAACCTTAGCAACACCAATGTAAATGAACTGAAAGCCGCCATCATGATTTTTTCTAGGACATATTTCAGGTTTAAATTCCTATGTAAATTTCCATAAAACATTCTTTTGGTCATAACTAGAAAACTACAGGCCCGATTTTCACGATTAAAAAATGTGAAAAGTCACATTCATATCCTTCAATCTATATCTTTAAAATTTTAAAATAAACCTTAGAAATGCAAAATAACAATATATTATTCGAAATGTTTGTCTGAAAAAGAAAATAGTTTTGCTTTCTCAAAAAAACTTTAAATCGCTTTAAATGTTGTTCTAGTGTAGGCACTCGGCCAATAATTTTTTTTTTTTTGAGATTCTCAAAGTAAATACTATTCTTCTAAGAAATTTAGCCTTAATCTGAGATATTGGTCCTAAGCACATGCTATGTTTTCTTTAATTCATTCACTTTTTCACTGTTTTTGACAGTTTACAAACATATTAAGAAATTATGATGATTGACAGTCAAGAAAATCAAGAAGTACATATCACCTAAAACTATATTTTGTATCTACCTCGGGAATAAACAAACAAATGTGGAACATGAATTAAATAATCTCCCTTATTATACATAAATAATTATTTCCCAACATCCTTGCCGTAACAAATGCTTGAATACTTATAGCGTAGACACATGTGAGAAATAGAGGCAATCAAAGGCACCTAATGCATTTTCTATTTTCGAGACCGCAGCGCATCAGTGAAAATTCGTTTCCCTCTCGCCTAAATTTTCACGCGTAGCGACTGCCTCTTAGCTGTGAGAAATCCAAGAAATCTCTCCAAGTGCTCACAGGCAAACTCATGTGCGACACTTAATTATTCAACATTAGTGTCGAACATTCGAATGTCGAACGATTACACGTGCCCGTTTCCTCCTCTTCGTCTTTAGCCAACCATCGCTATCGTAATCGAAGTTCGTCCTCAATTCCCCAGCGTCGATTCGAGTTTTTAAACGCGAACGCGAACACGATGTTAAGATTGTAACTTAAATCGAAGAATTGACGCAAATAAATTACGGCAATTGTCGAACTTGGTGCAACTTTGTTCGTGGCAAGACGCACCAAAATTCACCCAGAAAATAAATGAGAAAAGTGGGAATTACTGAGACTTCAAGCCACCATCGAACGAGTCGTGAAGTTCCAGTGGTACATTTCTAATAAAAGCTATCATTGATCTTGTCTGTTTTGAAAGCGCTTTCTTGCACTTTTAAGAAATTTTGAGCATATAAATTTGTCATTTTAAGTATAGCAGTACTCAAACCAAACAATTGTTCCATCTGTAATGCGTTTAAGGTAATTGCAGTTTGGGTTGCCTAACTTAATCTCTATTTCTATGGAATCTTACGACCGAAAATGGCTTTACAAAAAAGATCTATAAATCGATAAATTATTTAAATTGTGAGCAGAATACAACAATAATATATTATTTGTATTTTCAATGCTTTCTATATTTTAGGTAGACCACAGATGTATCATGATATCTAACATTTGTTTGCTTTGATGTATCTTTCTGTTTGTTAGCCAAATATATCCATTTGTCAGAAATGATTCTCGGAATGCAGTGCTACGTGTAGCACCATAATTCTGCGAATCCCTTTGAAGTATTTCGTGAATAAATAAAATTCAATTTTTATTAACGTATTTATGTATGTTATTTCAGTTATTTTTAATAAAAAATCTCATGCAAAATCGAACTGCATTCGGTACAAATTTCAAATTGTTTGTATTTACAGGAACGAAAAATTATTCCTAACGGAGAACGAAATTTTCAGGCTTATTACAATAGACATTACAACACAGAACACGTGAGAAAAAATACCGGGAATATTTGCTTCATTATCTGATGACTGGCAAATTTTGGAGGAGCTTATACCAGAATATTCAGTCAGAAAAAGAAATTAAAAAAGGAAACAAAGGAAATACAGAAAATATATGCGATGAATTATCAAAAACTAAATTGCTCATTGGCTACCATTTTAAGGCCTTATCAAAATATAGTACCCGGCCTTATAGCTTGCATTTACATTTAAAAGAAAGATTTAATTTAATTCTTCATTCGTTTGTAAACAGTTGAAAGGAAGGTTGCATATGTTAGACCCCATAATAACAGGTGTAATGGAGGTTGCCTTTCGAAAGTTGCAACAATAATTAGATAAGCCTGTAAATGTAACCAATCCCTAATATCCTATCATCCTGTTTTTTGCACTTTAATTTTTGATTACCTGTTCGTACCTCGTGCATGATTTAGATTTGGTTAGCATTTACAATGGTATCCAATATGAAAATTATTTAATACTGAGGAGCGGATTCAAAAGCCCAACGTTATGTATGGTAGCTACAATACAACGATTCATGCATGCTCCTTTGCGTATGACTTTTATTAAATTTTCAGGAATTTTTTCATTTGTAAAATTTTGTATATTCGTATATTTCCCATAATGAAAATTTCATAACTGATAATGTTGGATATGTACTATATTTCATCTTCCTTTCTGCTCCTTGGCAATCTTACCTTTCTAAATCTTTGCAAATTTCTGCTACTGTGCAATTTAATTTTGTTTGTTGTTTGATTGATAGTAGCGCCATCCAGATTATGATGCAATTAAATGAAGACATAATCTGTTGCTTGAGCCCATATCTAAATCATCACATTTAGTGATGATAAAAAATGGTTAAAAAGATTCAATAAAACATTCCTTTGGTCATTTTACGAAATTTCAAAACATTTGCGTACCTTATCATTTCATCAAAATTATAAACATTCAATTTCCCCTTTAGTTCTTCGTACTTTATATTTGGTACAATGCCATAAAAGCCGTGAGACCGTGAATGAATTATTAATTTTTATAATTTATCATTCCTGTATTATTCAGACCATCAAATCAAATCATCGGCAATTTAGATATAGAAAGATATGCGTTTAATAAAGATCATGTATCGCAAATTTCGTATTAAAAGATTGAAAGTTTTAAAGAAACGTAAGTCAGGACTCAAAGGATTACATCATAAAACACTTTACTACAAAACCGACCTCTTGTGATTTTAAATAAAATGATAAGTTCTTCTCTAACGTATTAAATTCAGAGAGGACTCATGTGTACCAATTTATATTCCATTCCAGTTTGGTTTTATCAAATAATTGTTACAACATTTGTTTTTTCATTCTTACGAAGCGTTTCCGGAGGGAATTACGCAAGACCGTGCAATATTTTTTCGCAAATTTCACTCACACTTTCCATTGAAGTCATTCATAATTCATTACGCATTAACACATAATTTGAATACGCATTCCCTGCTTGATGCATCGAAGTGATCGGCGTGGGACGCGCACGTTTGTCGCAATATAAATGTGACATGACAGTCACTCTTGTGGACCAGCACCAACCACGCATCACACACTTCATTCACTCATTCACTTATTTGCTCGTTCAGCGGAGTGGTGTGTTAAACGTTCGCCATTCGGTTTATTTATTTTATTCGCGTCTAGCGTTCATGCAATGCTTAGGTGTCTCTCGAGTTGGTTTGAATTGCATTCAGTTCTTCGCGAACCGACAGACAGACAGACTGCGCGAGTGGTCAGTGTGGTTTCTGTCGTCGTCAGTGCAATCGACGTCAATCCTTTGCTTAAATGGTTCTCGATGGACTATTATTTCGTTATTGTAACGAGACGATAGACGATAGTTTATCAAGTTGCGCAAAAACTTTCGGTTTTCCAATCAGGGAATTTGCATCATTTTAAACACGAGGGAAGTTATCAATTCTAGAATTTTGTGATTAAACTATGCATTAAACTGAAGTTCATTTGATTTAATTGGAATTTACAATAAACGTTAAAAGAAAGCGAAGGTGATTCCTTATCAGAACTACGTAAACTATCAGGACTAATCAGGACTGTTTTTGGGCAATGCCATCTAGTTGTTTAAACTCAGAAAATGAACTTGAAGATGATGAAGTCACTCTTGGTAAGTAATGTGTACATTATGGCAAATGTCCTATATCTTTACCTGCACACCTGAAATATCCATAAAAAATACAAAACAATGAGAGGTGATTATATTGTTGATATTATATTCGTATTGTGTTATGATGCGATAATATAGTTTACGTTCAACATTTATTTATATTAAACAATATCAAATGCATAATTATAATCTAGGAACATTGACACCATCTCGTATTCTTTTCTCAGGAAGAAATACGATTTTGTTATTTGAACGTACTACAATTCTTGTTTATTAAAGTTTTAAAGTAGGTAAGATTTAAATCCAAATTTTATAATAAATTTCATATTGTTTTATTATTACGATCTGAGAAGTCTTGCAAATTGATCATGAATTACCAATAATATAATGAAATTTATTTAATTTCATAAACCCAAATCCAAGCATCATATTTCCTACTATAGATAGCGTCACATGTTTTACTGTTCCTTAATTTTTAAAATCAAGCCTTTTTTAAGCGCGCTGGATGAAGCGCTATTTCAGGTAAAGTAGATTTGATTAAATGAGTGAAAATCTTGTGTTTTAGATATCCTATTTTGCAAGTTCGGACCATAAACAAGATTATTTTTTCCGTCAAATTATATTGAAGCATCCAAATCCATTAGTTCCGAAGATAGGAGGATTTTTAAAAAGTTGATCGATTTTAAGGATTTCATATCGTCTTTTACGTCACTAAATTTTTCGAACGCGATTTCTACTTTTCCCATAGCCAAGGGCATAAAGTTATATATATCCGAGGTACTCGTCCGTTTGATAGTGACTTTTGATATAATTGGTCCAACAATTTAAAAGTTGCACGCAGTGAACGAAACTTTTGCATTTTAGGTACGTCATTCTGAAAGTTCGGGTATTTTTGAGTCTTGCACAAAATACTATAAATGATGTTCATCATCTGAATTGGTTCAATAGTTTCCGAGATATGAACATTTTTGAAAACCAGAGCGTTTTTACGAATTTTATATCGCTTTTTACGCTACCAACTTTACTTTTCAATCTTATTATTCAAAGATGATTTCTTTCTATTCAACAAGGCTTAATCCTACACTTTTTTGAAAGTTCTCATTAAGACCTATAATTTGGTTCTAACTTTAGTATAATTTGTCCAACCGTTTAAAAGCTATACGCAGTTACAATTTCAAAAAAAGCGAGTTTCCATTTTTCAAGCTCGGGTATTTCTGAATCCCGCAGAGATTTGGGACTATGACCAAAGTTATCTTATCGTCAAAATCGGGCCATTAGGAGATACGAAAATTTTTGAAAATTCCAGCGATTTTACGAATTTCATATCGCTTTTTCTGTAAAGATGATTTCTACTCAATTGATAGTCAAAAAATCATAAACTTATACATTTTTGAAAAGTACCAAGATCTATAATTTGATGGCGTTTGTCATGATTCAATTCAATTACAAATTAATTGCTATTTTCATCGTAATTTTCAGATTGAATAATAAACGATAACAAAGATTTTTACGCATAATTTGAATGGAAGGAATCTTACATTTTTTATCATTTAGAAAATTGACATAAAATTTCTCAAAATCTATATTCGCTCAGCTCTCTTTTAACATTTCTCTGGCAATTTTCAAATAAAACTAAGTGCATTCAGAAAATGTCGAATATTTTAAAATATTTATACTGCACTGAACGTATCGAAAGCTAAAAAGCTCACATAATACTCAGCCTGCATTGAATCGACTTAATTCAGCAATTGTGAATTATTTAAAGGCAACGAATCTCCGGTTTAAATGTGTAATGAATACAGCTAAAGTACATGATATCTGCAAGAACCTCCGGCTGCCGGCGTTGAGCTGGGAACTGAATGCGTGTATAGTCGTCTGTGAGTCACTAAACTATAAACCAAAGTCAAGCATGAAGCAAGGAGCAAATGAACCAGGCAAGCGAGGCGCACACTGAACAGAACAGTTGGTCCAGGTATTATATAGATTATATACTTCAACAAGTATGAAGTCGACAGGACAAGACCAAACGAGACAAGACGAGCACCAGACCGGAATAGATGTAACAGCAATAAGAACCAGAATGAAATCGGCGTATGAGAGTGAGAAGAAAACGAAGAACAAGAAACATTTGCAACACAAGGTGCAAAACCGCTATTTCGCACTTCTCATTTCTCAGGTCGAAGTTCTGCAAGTTGAGTCAACTTCTCTTCTGCTATATGCATAATATCCCTGTTTCGTCAACATGTTTTCTTTGCGAAATTTTAATTGTGGAAAAATACACACGAATTCAAATTTCTCAAAGAGAAATATCTTAATGACAGTATGGAAGAAAAACTTTTAAAAGATTTTATGAATTTCTTGATAAGTTAGATATAATATTAAATCTTTTAGCAATTCAGTAACGAGGAAGTCTTCCAAGTGCATAAAAAGTATAGTGTAATTATACTGATGAACTTGATACTGACGACACCACAGGTTAAAGAATCCTTAAAACTAAATAATCTTACTTTGTATCAGTTTACTACAGATTTTATATACTACAATTGCCTTAGAGATTTGGTTCCTGAATGTTGACTTTTTATAATTGAAAATTAAATTCAATTTATACAACTTTTTTAACGCAAAAATTAACCTCTCGTTGTAAATGGCAAGATACTTCTGGGGCAATCAAAGCCTTAAATAATCATGAATTACGTGAATAATTTCATTCCTAAAAACTCTGAGTCTACCTGGTTTGCCCGGTTCTTTTCATTACGTTTATCGCGCGTACATTTTTTCTGAACTTCACTTATCATCACTCTCAACCATCGTGCAATGGAAATGAAACCGAGAACGAGACCAAGTTGCGAGTACAAGTAGCGTTATGGTTAAACTTTCGCAATTGGTGTGCAAATGTTACAAGTTCACGAATGTAAAAAAAATGTTGTAAATTTGGTACTATGTGATACTGAAATTTATAAAACTTGAATTATTTTCATAAAAATGTATTTTTTTGTTACTGAATTTGGGTATAATAATGTTCAAAGAAAGCACTGAAAATTTATATATCTTCAAACGTCCATATGAAATATAGAAGTTGATATTCCAAAATTTACATTGCATTGCCAAAAGAAACTTTAGTTGTAAGTTATAATTGTTCTCTAGGAGATACAACAAAAAACAAACTTCACAATTTTTGACGATCTACCGCATTCCGAAATTCGAATTGAAAAATTGATATTTTAAAATTTTCCTGAGGTAATTTCACAAAATGAAGGTAAATTGAAGGTATATATGAACTTAAAATCGAATCTGTTGTCAGATTTTCAAAATTCTGAGTTCCATGACTAAAAGACAGACCTTCACACCTACATATCAATTTTCTAAACGAAGAAAAGTGCGTTGATAATAATAATTAATACAATATAATTGTTTAGTTAAGACAATATATAAGTATGAGATGAAACTTCTATTTTTTCCTACGAATCTTTAACATTTTGTAATATCCGATTACGTTTAGGTCTTCCTACACCTTCATCAAAAAGATCCTTATATTTCACAGGTGTTATGTCAATCTACAGTTCTAAATTTTTCTATAGTAGCATTTCTTTAGTGATGCTATCCATATGGATATATTGAAAGATTTATTATGTGTTGATTCCAACTTGATAATACAAAATAATTTTATTTTATAATTTTTCATTATCATTTTTTTAATTATAATGTGTTTTTGAAACATTTGTGTTAATTAAATTTTGTCGTTTTCCATGTTTTTGTTTATATCTGTTTTTTGGCAGACTGAAAAATTGATAACAAAAAAACAGCTTAGTTAGAAGCGGTTTTTGTTGTTGATTTTGTGGTCGATGAAGGAATGTCGAAATGTGGCCAGTCTAGCATCAATATCAAATGCCATTCCCAGGAAGGAAGAACTTGTATCATAAACGTTTTGTATTTTTTGTAGACATCCATTCAGCAGCATCTTTACTTCACATTCGGTTGGCTGATCATTTTTCTTTCCTGCGTGCTTGATGTTTCATTCTTTGTTTTCTCGGCGTTGTTTTTTGCTGCCTTTCATTCCTTCTGTGTTTGATCTCTACCTGACGCTTCTCTACCTTTCTTCAAGTAGAGTTCTGAATCTTGATGGTAGTTGTTAATTGTAGTGTGCTACTAAGGGCATCCCAAGTTCGTTGAAACCTGTAAAGGTCTGGCAATATATTTTTAACCTATCAAATGTTGCATCTTGAGGTGTACGCATCAAGGACATTTGGAGAAGACTTATTTATTCGTTCAAGCAAGAAAGGAATTAGAAATAAAAAATAACCCTAACGTTTTATAAAACAACGGGATGAAGAACAAAAAGTTGGGAGACAACGAAAAGAAGTGAGATGAATTTAATCGTTATCTAATGTCCTTGAATCATCGACATGCAATGGCAGTTGAGCTTGTAGAATCAGCAAGAATCGATGGGATTCGACAAGAATCTTACTTAATGACCAAAGAGAAGAAAAGGTGATCAGATGAGACGATGACTCAGAGAGCCATGTAGGTCCACACAAGGGATGACCGGTCAAGATACGATAAGTTGCTATCATCGCCAATATTAAAATTTAACAGGATGAGGTTATGATTATTTTTCTTTTCAATAGAATTAAATTGTGATGCTAGGATAAAAACTGCTACTTGAGTTAAGCTTACGTATACAGCCTTTGTTTTGTCGTGTCATGTTCCAGGATGTCCTAGTCCTAGTATTTCCGACCAACATCCAAACAAAAAAGAAAAGAGAATTTATGACCCTTCAGCCGGGCTTGTTTGTTCGTTGATTCGCTTATTCGTTTGCAAACGGCTCGAAAAAAGCGAATGCGAATTAAAGTGTCGTACTTGTTGTGTTTTTGTTTTCGTGCTGGTACATCTATGAACAAGAATTGCACGGCGTTCAAGCGAGACACTAGAGCACCCTCATTTTTTGATATTCACATTCCCTTTGGGTTTTGTTGAACAATTTGTCCGTTTACTGGAATTTTTGTGGCTCATCTCATTTACATTCACCTGTACCTTTCCCGCATTTACATTTTTACACGTATGAGCTTTATATTGCAGTACATTTTCTGTATGTAATTTTTTGTAATTACTTTTAACAAAAAAATAAACGTAACGGTTTTCTCTTAGGTATTTTTATTTCTATGACTTTTTTCATGAAATTTCAATGTAATAGCGATAAATTACATTTCTAAAACAATATAAACAATAGGAAATGAAAACAATAAAAACTTAAATATCATAGACTTTTATGATATGTACTGACTTTATTTTAACATTTACGACTTAATTTAATGGCGTTTGTTTCTTTTCTTTGCTACTAAGATGTTTTTACGTGTCAAACTCCTACATTTATACCTAGAAGTGTCAACCATGTGCTGTCAGGCAACAAAAAAATAAAAACCTATAAATTTCAAAGAAAAAATCGTAAAAATCTTAATTACTTAATTTTGTCATACATGCCACAAGGAAATTCAAATTTTGATAGGTTCTAACAAGATGTCTATTTTAAAACACAGTCACGCGGGTAAAATATATTCCTCGTGGTGTGGTCTCACATCTGTCCAAATCTGCGCCATTTGTGAAGATTTTTGTCCGTTAAACCCTATACTCATATGCAATGAATCCTTTGCTGCATGGTAATACTTCAGTCCAAAATAAAGAAAAGTTTGAGTCGTTTAAAAAACAAAGAATAAAAAGCGAATACGATATGTGAACCGTTTTTGGGTGGTTTCTGTGCGAAATGGAAGATTGGGTACGGTAGACATTTCCAGTTGAGTTCCTACGTGACTCTCTAATCTAATATACGGCTTCACTACCAGAATATATTGGTGCAACAAGGGCATCAAGGATTTTGACACCTGCAGGTCTTAAAAATAAAAGGGATGAATAATGAAAATAGAGATGAATATGTCAAACAATAAATTATATCTTTCTAATTAATGAATTTTCAATATCTTAACTATTGTATACATAATTTTCATTATAAATATTAAAATTTCTTAATTGCAAAGTAATTTCTAAGAAATAAACAATTAGCAAATAAAGCTGAGTGTTTAAGTATGTACCATAATTGCTAGAAGAAAATTGCAGAAAAACTTTTTCAATCAAATGGCTCTATATTTTTATTCTGTAAGCTGAAGCTAATATTTTCATTGCTATTGAGTGCCAGATTCGAATTGCTATATTACATAGGTATAACTAATTTTTTTATTGTTATCCATTTTCCTAAAAAATGCTTGTGGTTTAAGAAATACTAAATGATGATGATAAAAGTTTCTGTGCAAATTTTTAAATTATTCAATTCTTATTAACAAATTCTAGCGTCCAGGATCCATGAATATATTTAATTAAGAAATTTGAGTCATCAAAAATTGGACCGGGAATATTCGAAACCTCGAGCGAACAACGGCCGCTGCGTAAACAACTAAATTACCATAAAATCCAATGGAAAACGCCGTCCGTGTTAAATGTGATTAAAAACTTATCGCGGATGCAAACCCCATTCGCCGTTGCAATTATAATTAATTAACAGCCATAATAACAATACGGCACGTTGCAAAAATTCAATTAGACGGCGGCGCCTGCGAATTAAATTCCTTTCATTAAGTCGCCCGCTCTTATCGAGCTCCGGTCTTCTTCTGTTTATATCTTCGTGCATAGACGTTCCATCGAATCGCGAATTCAATGTTGCCGCTCCTCGGCGAGCGCGTATTCATGATGAACTCCTTAAACCCGAGGGAGCTGATATACATTGAATATATATAGAGACAGAACGAGGTATAATTGCAATTGTTGCAAATTTGTACACGAAATGCGCAATTTTATCGAATTGGATTGTCGCTCTTCACGTCTCTGCAGAGCACCATCATTTCCTCGCGCTTTTGTCTTCTCCACTTTGATGAAACCGAAGAGGAATGTAACGCATGGGAGAAACTCGAGCCTTCATTGTCGATTAAATTACGAAATGAGAAAACGCCGAAATGAGGAAATGAGGAAAGCCGTCTCTTTGTAGCCTGTCATGATGTCATCTTAATTGTGTCTGCACTTTCATGTCGTGATTAGGTTCAGGTATGCCCGAAAATTTATTTACCTTTTAACTCATCTTATTAATTAAGAATTCAACAATTTTAACTATGCAATAGACTAATATATTTTATAATAGAAAATAAGTCCTTAGGTAAAGATCAAAAAACATTTTTTATTTATTACTGATTTACAATACAGATGTCATTTTTGCAATAATTCTATTGCCAAATTTTCCACTGTAAGTAAAATAATCTATATTAAGTTGTTTATGATCTTATACTGCATAATTACGTTTAAGTTTTCCAAAGTCATTAAAAACCTCAATAAGATTTATTTGATACTTGTTTCCCTTGCTATTTCTTTTCTTTAGATGCCAGCCTTATCAAATCAGTTCTTAGTTATTACACAAGTTCTGAGAAGTATTACTTTCTCCAATTATATATAAAGCTTTTTCTGGTATGTCAATTTCGAAAGCATCTCATACCAAATTGACAATTCTTGTGTATTACAAAATCTCATTGAAAATTGAATTGTTGGTTATTGAAATGAAGTAAATAAAATGTAGCGAAATCGCACTGGAAAATTTATATCACTAAAAATTATTTTTCGAATTTGGTGCTGCCAAAAAAATGGAAGCATTATATCACTCAAAAACGGTTAATGTTGAGTCATTTTTTGACGATAGATATTTCTATGATATTTCTTGTTATCCTAAAATTAAAATAATGTATATTTCAATTTACAATACTAAATACTACCTTTTCAAGACCTTAAAACGAATGTATTTTATGCTATTAAGGACCATCTTTACTGTTCAACGGAACAAAAAATTTGTTATAATAAGTATGAAAAACTTTCCATGCTTCATGCACCTAATTGCTTTTTCTTTTGCATCTTTTCTTTCGTTTTTTTTTGTTCATTCTCTTATTATACATGATATGAAAATAATTAATTTTATATGGTTTCATCATTCACGTACCATGCAATCTTGTTCAAAATTAATATTATAAAAGAATTGAGGCAACGAGGCAAAGATGGCAAGGAAAAATAGATGAAGAGGGTTCGAGTGCGCTTCGAATGTCTAACGGTAAATGATTCATTGCATCATTAATCAATGAGTAATCAATAATTTTAATCTCTTCTCGCGTAAGTAACTTTTAATTCAAACAATGGAAACCAGTTATTTGCTCCATAGTTTACTACCATCAAAGGTAATGGACTAGTAAATTCTATAAGACTTATGATATTATAATGAAGATTTCAGATTGTAACTTCAAAATTTAGAATCATTGCTTCGATTGTCCTGTCATTTTTCCAGTGCAATTTTTGGTTACAATACTAAATCAATACTAATCAATCAACCTTCATCGAAATCAAATGATAATTTTCGAATTTATGTATAAGCACCTGTGATATTACTAATTAAGTTTGTAGTACTTATAAGAAAATCCATTTTAAGAAATGTATTATTCACCAAGTTATTTAAATATGTCTACTTATGGCTAAGGAAGCAAACAAAAAAGTAGGTATGAATCAAATGTTAACCCAGATTCTGTAAAATTGGGTGGGCTCACCTGCACCTACCTATATGCTACGTAGTATGAGTTTGTAGTATGCATAATCGTTTATGGATCGAAGAGTCATCGAATCCGGTGACAAATCATTCACGAAACAAATTTGGTCATCGCCTTCTTCATTGCTGCCGTCGTCATCTTAGCGAATACTCATACACAGTGCTCTTATGGTTCGTAGCTGTATTTATTTATATGACTTATTCGTTATGTCTAGATGTACATAATGCAAAACGTGGATGGTGTTTGACAATATTTTATGGTTCAACCATGCATGTGCGTATTCATTAACAGTTGGCGGAAAGAGCGAATGTTCTCGAATCTGGAGGAACGTAGGCAGAGGAAGAGACAACAGCTTGCACATGTTTGCTTTGTCAATGTTCACATTACATCATTCCTTGTCTTAAAATTTGTATTTATATAATATATCAGAAAATAATATATTTCAATTCTATTAAAAATTGTAAAAACTCTTATTTTCGAAGCTATGAGCTATGAGCTAGAAGTTCTAATCTAATAATGGGCATAATTAAATAAAATTCATTATTTTTGCAATAAATGTTATAGTATAAAAATGTAAATGGATATTCGCAAGGAGGAAATGCGTTATGTTTTAGATTTTGTTTAATAAAAGTGAAAACTCAAACCAGGTGCTGAAAATGTGAATAGTGTTAAAGATTCCGATACTGTTATAGATAATTATAGCAATTTTCTTTTTATCGATTTCATTCCGATAAATTATGGATCCTTTTTTTTGGAAAGAAAGGTTGCCTATATTAGACCATGAACCATAACTTGTCTTCTTGTTTAAAAATTCAATAGAAACAAAATGAAAGACTCTATTTTCCTAATTATATATTACTTCAATTATTTATAAAAGCATGTATCAAATCTGTGTATTTACATTGATAATTTCCCATATTTTGTGAAAACCGCAAGCTGGCCCATGTTTTTGCGAACAATTTCAAGAAAACAAATACAATTTCATGCTTTCAAAAAGAAAGCTGCATCGTAAAGTCAATAGTTCATAAACTGAGTATTGACTTGACTTCATGGAAGAGTTCGGCCTGCCACATATAATACGATTTGAAAAAAGATAGAATTTGTTTGAAGCCAGAGATCGGCAAAAGCAATCAATTGGCCTGCGGTTTATGCACATGCAAATTGCGCGCGGGCAATTAAAGCGTGCATTTGTATTTTAATTGCAAATTGCTCGCACTGGCGCAAATAAACGAAAATCGTTTATGCGTTGTGCCGCGCTTTTTATCGAATTCAGAATGCGCGCACGAGGATCAGGACAGGCCACAGGATAATGGCAAATAAAATGCAACTGAGAGTTGTACAATCGTAGAAACTAATTGTTCGCGCAATTATTTATAAACTGTTGTTGCCTGCACTGTAGTAAATGGCTATTTTATGGATGCTCTTTATGAGGGGCGTAATAAAAAGTCAAATTTGAATTTAATTTATGTGCGAATTACTGATTGTTTGCCTTGAAGTCATTCGTAGGAAGTCATCTTTACTGCATCCTATAGTGACATAAGTGTCATTTTCCTGTAGATTTTTGCGATATTTTGACATCTTTCAAAATAAACCGAAAATTGTAATTTTTCCATATTTCGAAAAAACTTTCGTGGCTAATACTACGACTTGAACTTTGAAAAGTTAACAAGTAAGAAAAATTAATTAAATTTGTGCCTTAAATTAAAAAATACATGTGAAATTTTGATCGTCAAACAAAATTTTGATTTATCAGTGGCATTATACAGGTCATTTGAAAAATTGTGATAACAATTTCAAACCAAGTGGTAAAATAAATTGCAGTTTACTGGTTACAGAAAGTTTGTAAAAAAATATACCAAGACACACTTTGTAAAACTGAATTTTGATGATTTACGATCGATATTTGGCAGATTAAAAAAGTTTAAAATATTTTTTAGAAAGGCATAGATTATATTCTATTAAATACCACACATATGAGAAATGTAGAAGTTATAAAAAATGCGTAATATAATCCTATATGCTGTCTATGAATTATTTTACTACTGTGTCTATATTTGTAGCACATAGTAGTCATTTGCAATTGTGGGATCACAATGTGGGTGACGCTCAATCACCAATTTAAATATTCGACTACCATATGCATACCAACCACTCAAAATATTCCACTACCACCATTATAAACGTTACATACTATCTTCTGGCCTAAAACAACTACATGAAGGTACTCATTCATTCAACTCCCTAATAGCAGCCATTATTATTCAATAAATTTTATTGTTATTCTAATGCCATTCTCCTGCATGCGCAGCGAGAATGAATAAATTGCAATAAATTGCGCATGCACATGCATTTGTATTCAAAATTATTTAATAAGAATTTCTCGACTTTATTATATGGCACGATGCAGAATATAATTTCTAATGTGTGTGCGTGTGTGTTGCAACTCAAGTGAAACAATGTACGGATTTCCTGTGCGATTTTTTCCTTATTTCCTAGGAAATTGTGGGCATTAAATGTGTATCTCTAACTCACATCTAATGTAAGGGATTTAAATTGTTTATTCGTAACATTTAAGTCATTAGATTTTTTAACATCAAGCATACTAGTAATTCTACCATTAAATGTCATTCTTTCCTCAGAACATCTAAAAAGAAAACTTCCCAGGAAAATTCACTGACGATAGCAAATAGCAGTTGTACTTCAGAAAACATCAAGTGAATGTAAAAAATTAAGAATTCAGAATTCAGGAATGTAATTCAGAAATTGCCATTTGAAATTCAGAAAGCATTACATGCAATTCAGGTTAACTTAAGTAGTTTTTATAACTGAGCGCTAATTACTGTTGTGTTAGTAATATCAATATTTCAATGTTATATATTTAGCAATCAAAAACAGAATTATAATTATAGTTATTCATTATAAGATAAAAGTAATGTGAATTAAAAGAAATAGTACTTATCTTATATTTTGTGTTGTTATATTTATCTTCTCGTAATCGATTTTAGGCTGCCGAAATATAATATAAGTGCTATTTCTTTTAAAAATCACAAAAACAGAATTATTATTTAAGAAACATAATTAATCTGATTTGCACTTGAACTGAATACGAATTTTGTGAATTATTGAGAATAATTTAGAAGATAAATCTAAATGCATTGATACCATGTTGTTATGCGCAAAATTACTTTCAAAAATAGAATAGTATTCTCAAAAGTTTATTTTTTTTTTTTCGTGTCTAGGTGGCCAAATTTTTTCTAATTCAAAGAATCATGTTGAAATAAGAAAGGTGAATTATAATTATGTTAACAATTATCTTATTCAGGGATAGTCTTATAAAAATAGCACATTAATTTTCTTCTAATTGAAGCTTCTACTTCACCATCGTGAAAGTTATATTGTAAAAATTGGTTCAAGCAATTAAAAAGTGAAAAATCCCTATATAATATTTAAACCTGAACGCATTGCAATTATTGCACTTTTGGTATATCTTTTGCCCACGCACATCAGCACCATATACATTCGAAATGTGGACATAATCTTCATCTCTGCATTTATACATGTTCACGCAAACCCGCAAGTCTAGAAGCAATAAGGATATATTGTTTAAATGTAAAATTTGCGTTCATGCAACATATTCAATTACGTGTTCCACTTCATTCATTTATGTTACTTTTATATACGTGTCGTATGGCATTTTCTTTTCATTCATGTCCTATACATGTATATCTCCAAACAAAAAAGAAAATTAACTTGGATGAGAAAGCTTTTACACGCTTTTACACATTTATAAATAAAACAAAATTCATACGGAGAAAAGGAATTGATAGAATACAATATTCATATTTTTATTTTACTTAATTAACATCTGGAATTTTGCAATTTATAAATGAAATGTGCATAAAGTGAGTGCAAAGTTATGCTTCGTTGCGCACTAACCCACTTCGCTAGTGTCGGGCAAATAACCGTCAAAACATCACAATAATGAGATTATTCATACTAATTGCTAATGGACGAGTGAGCCATATGGACACGCAGATCCTCCGCATCAAATTCTAATGACATATGGTTACGTTTGCGTTTTCATAATTTAATTGACAATTTCTACGTGTAATTGCATGAAATTATGGTGTTCCCACCTGTTAAGTAGTTGAAATGACTCTTCTATGGGAAAGTAAGGACTTTCATCAAATACTTACATCAAATGGAAGATATTATTTAAATATGTTTTTTGCATATTGCTAACACAGTAAAATTTGTCTGCGTCATGATGACATCAATTGAATTTCTGATGAATGACAAATATTTATAAATAGATCAGTTCATCTGGAGTTACATTAATGTAAATTGCTGTAAATTTTATTAATCAAATTGTCAGACTTTTGGTTGGTTAAATTCAAGCAAAATTTCTAATTTTTTTTTTTATTATGATAATTAAATTCGGTCCTTATGGTCTATATGTATATTAAAAAGTTGTAAATTAAGCCGAATTGACAGGAAATATAAGGAACCCTTATAAACTCTCTAATATATTTTGAACCTAAAAGTTCAAGACAAATATTTATAATTAAACAATTTTTAAGAAACTGTGGAAAACATCAGTTTTATAAATATGACCAAATAATGTTAAATTAATATTTATAAATTCTAATAAACTTCAATCAAAATTATAAATATAAATTTACGTTGTGATCCAAAAATAAATTAAATATTTGAATGAAAAAGTATAATTAAATATTGTCAAATTATTTTCTAAAATATATTTTCCTTAAAAATTTTAGAAATAAGTTTTTATACAATAATATGAAAAGCACTCGAGCAATTACTGTAGAATAATTGAATTGCAAATGTTTTGAAGAACAAAGAAACATGTTATTGATGACTTCATTCTATTATAAAAGATTTAACCAACAAATTTATTACAAAGGCACAAAGCAATCGATTGTTTTATTGGGCACTGAAAGTAGATATACTTTAATTTCCATGAATTTTTAATGTGAGCTACAAAGCAATTATTGACCGGAAATTCAAAGGAATGGATCATTCAATTCAACTAATTCTAAAATTAGTGATGGCTCATTTTTTTATTTGTATAATAATAATCAATTTTATGAAGGAATCGTTATAATTTTTATTTATTAAAATATCAAGGTTTCGATTAGATAACAAATAATTATGACCCATTCATTAATTTCGTTTAATTTTCGCAATTTGTTGACTGTACGAACTTTGAATGAAACTTATGAATGAAATCTTCTCAGTCTCAACTTCACATTCCTATGATAATTATGAAAGATAACAAATCAGAAGGTTACGATGGAATATTTTCATCTTTATTGTATCTTGCCTAATATGATTTGCCAATAATGAAGCAACATTGCTAACTCTGGTAATAAATTGTAACAACAGAAAGCGGACACTGAATGGACCCAGATACTCATTCATTCAGTTCACGCACTTTCAATGAACCCGAATTCATAGACCATTTTCCACTCCATAGAAGAAAATATAAATTTTCATATTATTGTTATTTAGCACGAAATCGAAATCCTTGAATATTATGTCTGTTCATTACTAAACGTATAAAAATGTCGGTATTTGCATAGGTAATAAACTTAATTGAAAACTCTTATAAATGGCAATAAAATAAATGAAATACAAAATCGTCGTAATAAGGAAACAAAATGGAAATTATGAATGCAGCGCCTGCATGTCTGCCAGATAACTTATTATCGAGCTATTGAATTATGTGTGCTACGTCCTCTTGGCACTAACGCACATGAAGAACCAGTACGCGAGTCGAGTATGCAAATGAAGAACAAATGAAATAAATAAGCAAGCAAATGAAATGTGCGATTTTGCGTGGGCATCTTGCTTGCCCGCTTGGCTTCCCTTTCGCATTCACGCACTTTACTCATTCATTCAAAACCCAAATACTAAATGTTTACACAAGTCTGCACAAACGTTATCCATCTTTAGATCTAAAAAGTGCTGATTTCATATAATTTAAATAAAATGATATTATAAGGAATTTCTTACATTAATCGAAAAAAACTGCAAGAAAAGTCCAATGCAAGAAATTCTGGGAGTTTGAATGAAGTACTGCAAAATTCGTGCAAGAAAATTCGAACACAACCCAATGAACCGTACTTCCACATATTTATATTTATTGTAACATATCCAACTTACAAGCTATACTGAAGAAAGATGGATAAGGTTTTAGTGCAGACTTTACACCCACGTATTTCTGCGGTCATTCGTTGGCTCGTTCGTTCATTTGGTTCTATGGAATTGAAATTGCGTTACCTTTGGTGTAGTAAATTCGTTACTTGATTCCTTTTAAATATACCAATGTGTGTGATTACAATTTGAGCATTTAGCGAAAGGAATAGAATGGATGGAAAAGACTCGAATGAATGTGATGCAATTTGTTGATTTTAATTGAAATTCTAAATTAATGTTTACATGTATGTGTTAAATGGTGTTTAATTGAATTAACTTTTATTAGGTCAAATTCTCAATTAATTGTAACTGATTTATTTTGGAAATATATTATTGATCATTCAATTCTTTATTTAAAACAATTATAGGTAGGTAACTTAAAAATATAATATAAACATAGAATGTCGCGTTTTTGATAGCTGACAGTTTTTCTCGACAATTTTTTAGGCAACAAAATCTCTTGAAAAAACACATTTATCCGATAAAATGAGAAGCACTCGTGCTATTGCTGTTGAATGTACAATAAACAATGTAGTTTACATTGCCGTTTAATTTATTTTAAAATTAAAAAGTAAATAAAAAATGCAATTTGATAAAGTAGATCAAATGAATATTTATAATGTGGTCCAATTTGAATTCAATAATTTTAACGGTTGCAGAGGTAATCGTGGCGAAATATTCAAGAAATTCTTTTTCAAATTGTATTTTTAGTCAAATACTTGGTACTACGTACCGAACAACATTTTTCCGGAATTTTTCAAAATATGACCGATCTAATCTGACATGATTTTCGCTCATCCTTAATAAATCTACAAATGATTTAATGAGATTTTGTTACTTCAGAATTTGACGAGAAAAACTATCTACTATCAGACAGTTTTTCAAAACAAATTCCTTATACATTTATCCATTCAAAGGTTTGATATTTTAGCCGCTTTGAAGTCGGATAAAGTTAACTTTAACTTAAACTCTTCACTTACGGTTTCGCCCTTTTAACAGCTGACAGTTTTTCTCGACTAATTCCTAGGGAACAAAATCTCAAGAGTCAAGAAATACAAATATTTGGTAAAACATAATACATCGGTAAAATTTGGAATTCCTCGACTTTATTGGTTGCTGAATGTATTGCGCAATTTTATAACTGTCTCTGGTCCGGAAAAAGGACAAAAGTATAGAATTCTTATTTTATGCAATTTAAATGGCCTATTTAAATCACTTTTTAAATTAAAGATTATTAGCATTAAAATGATTATTAATATCAAAAGATATTATGTGCATATAATAGAGTACAAAATGCCACCATGTTTTTCTACGAAAAAAAAATGTAAAGAAGAGTGAAAATCAATAGAACTTTGAGACAGGTAGAAGAATGGAAACGACTTCTTTATCCCATTCCGCTTCAAGTTCGTTTGCCTTTTCATTTGACTGAAGAGCGTGAGAATGATGGAACATCAAAACATTTACCTAGGGCCCCTACAAACCCCAAGGTACTCAACGTCTTCAAACGAACAACGGTTGCATTTTGTTACCTATTATTCTTTTTCTGAATTTATTTAATTGCTTATCATCCAAAATTCATATCAGTATTTTTTGCACCATTGAAGAACTGTTACAATGGAGGTTTTGCTTAGAATTTTTTTCTGAAATACAATAAGATGTATATAAATGATACCTGAAAATTATAATCATTTTACATTTAGTATTCCTTTTTTATTTCACAACCATCAATCTTCGATATCGGTTTATTAAAATGACAGTCTTTGACCTTGATCACAACGTCTTTCTTTGTTCTTATATCTCAAACTAAACCCGACATGTTTTAAAATTGAAGGCAAAAACAGTCTACCAACGAAACAATCATCAACGTGTCTACGATCATTAAATGCTCCACAAATTCACAGCATTTCTTCAGAATCCCTCCGTAACCATGGGCACGGACGTTGCTGATGCGCACGCGATGGCCGCTCATTTTGAGTACGCTGCGCATGGCAAATGGTGCACCTCACGCATCATCGTCTCACTCGAGCCACGACGAGACGGAGAACGAGCGAATGCGAACCTCTCGCACTTGCGCATATTCTCGCATGTTCTTCTTGCGCCAGTCTGCTTCGAACCGCCATCCGCGTGCGCACGTCCGTGCGTGCTTCAAACGACGTTTTTTCGCCGTTAATCGTTACATCAACCCATCCGCTTTATTCCTGTGATAACCACCTGGTGGAATATTGGTACACTTCATGGATTACCACACAACAATCTGCTCGTCATGGAATTAATTAGCGACTGAAGTGCTCAAATTAAGTGTCCGTTTTCTAAGGGATGAACAAACCAATAGATTTTATGATTCCATTCAAATCTACTCAATTCCGCGGGCCATTACGAAAATGTTAAGTTACTGTTAAGTCAAGTGCATTATGCCACCGGTGGAGTGGAGGTAACCTAACCTCACCTGAAGGAGCACTGACTAGCTCATTGGATTGCCTGTGTGTGCCAAGTGAAGAAGGCCCATCGCGCCAAGAAGTGCATCAACACGCGCGCACCCGAGAGCGCCGTCCGAGCTCTGAGGAGAGTGAACTGTGCTGACTGAGCTGGAAAGATGTCGGCCGCATCAGGTCACAAAGGTTCCGGGCACAGCCTCAGCAACAGTTTTCTAGGTAAATGCAACAATGGATCCTCTTATTGAGCGGTTTTACAGTTTTTGATGGTTTGGACCTGCTTTTCCATTCCAAAATTGTTTCAAAAGAAATGGTTCAACTACTTGTAGATTTATTAGATTTCGAAATAAGTGAGTAATGACTTGGTGTTACACTTCGCCCTACAAAGGAAAGTTGATGACACCGCATAATGTTAACGCACAGGAAATGTTCTCGTGAGAACTTTCTGCACTTTTTTCAATTGTAATGCTTCTCTTGTAAACGCATTGAGTTGTTTCCTGCTGGTTTAGGACAAGCCGAAATTTGAGTAGCCTCGGGAAAGGAAATTGACTTGAAACATACCTAAGTTTTTGTGTTGTAGTGGAACAACAGTTTTCCAAATACTAACCTAAGTAGTACACTTTGACAAAAAACAGTTACTTTAATATTTAACATTTGTTGCGTTAAATTATTCCATAACTTTACAATTCGTATGCATGACATCCGTTTAAATAATGTCAAAAGTGATGTCTTGAAATTTCTTGGTAACTAGAGTTTTCAATGTTTTCAAAATACAATTTACATTTTTATTCATAAAACAATTAGAACAGCAATTTTCAGATATTCTATCATAAATTTTTGTATTTTAATTATAAATTACCATCAAAATAAACTTGCAATAACTTGCAAAAACAGTGCAATATACATATTTACAAGTCAAAACCATATTAAAAATCCATAAATTGTGCTTTGCACTAGATCCAAACTTTACACATCGTTATATTTAGCAAGCAGATCAATACAGAATGTATATTTGTAAATATACTTCAGATAAGAAAATGCTGCCTATGAATTCATTTAGGAAATCGTGTGAAATCATTTATTTTCAAGGATAATTGTTATCAAAGTTGTTTCAAACTACAATCAAACTGTGAAATATGTGAAATGTGTGTGGTCATTAGCTAATCTAAATTTAATATGAAACCCAAGTAAAATAACTTTTTTTTTTGATGTTATTTATTCATACTATATAAAAATCAATAATCAATAGCATTCATATATAATTTGCCATCAATATTTTGAAGTTAACTTCCAAACTTGATTTTTGATTTAATCAGCTTAATAAATCGATATACTCCGAAACTGGAACATTTAGTAATTACATAGTATGCAATTGTAATCGTCAAAACAATAAGCTTAGAAAAAAGTTAACCATTGTGAAACATTTAATCGATTACAATCAACGGATTTAACTCATTGTCAGTTATACGACTAGTAAAAACAAAATAACAACCATATTATTACAAAATATAAACAGACAAGACTACAAGCACAAAAAAGAAATAGCAATAACAGTCATAAATAAATAATAGCGACTGTTGAGTATACTGATCAACGAAGAATGCGACAATGGCGCCGCTGGCTTTTTTTCATTTCTCAATCATTTCATTTTCAAAGTAGTGAAGTATTTCAATGTTGCTTGATTACTCTTGATATGTAGACCAACTCGGGTATAATATTCGTGCAGAGTTAGTTACACACGTCATAACAATTTATTTCATTTTTTTTTTCACTATTTTTTCTTATCGATCTACAAGTATAATCACTCGTACATACAGTAACAAGTTGCTTAACTTAAGTCAGCAGTATGTTACGTAGTGATTTTTAAGGTCATGCTTGTAAGTCGTGCAAATATTTTGTATTTCATTTTTTTGTCGTTTGTTGAGTTACTGATGGATATTAATGTCGTGGATGACTCATAACTTAAAATTATTATTTTTAAACGCATTTTCACAAAAACAAAACTCCTAGCAAATAATTTTATAAAATTATAATCAAATAATTATCCTAATGTACTTTTTGAAGTAGATATCTAATATTTGGGCAATATCATAAGTAATTCTGAAAAATATAAATTCAAAGTTTGAAGAAAACTGCAGATAAGAGTAATCAGTTTAAGATATATTTTTTTATGGAATTTGTTCAATTTAGGAATGGCATTTATGATTTGATGATCTTGCTATTATCATAACCATTCATAATTGCTTGGCAGTGCCTAGGAATTTATCTTGGTTAATATTTGACTTGCTGACTTATGAGTGCATGCACGTTTATGACAATTGGTGATAACAAAGGCGCCAGTCTATGATTACTTATCATTATTGTAGCTGTCATCTACTCAAATGTTGCAGTAATATTTTAGCGCATGGGTAAATAATTAGTGGGCAAATATTAATAGATCTGATATTATTAGGTTTACGATTTTTTAACGTTCCAATTGATTCATCGTGTTTTAAAACAAAGAGATTTTATTCTGTTTTTTTAAAGACATAACTTATTATCCTTAGATTTTTATATTACTAACAATAAGATAAAAGTATAATCGCACATAATTCTTTATTTACCTTTCTTAATCCTTTTTTGTAACGGATATAATTATCGTTAAAGCATTAATTAAAGAGATCAACAGCCATCCAGTAACTGTTAATGTGAATTTCACATTTGTGAGAAATTCCTCTCTTAAATGTTCTTACATGTATAATTTTTATTTCTTAAATTATTTCCTGATTGTCTTGCATGGCCATTAATATTAATCTTTAGTCTTGGATTCCCCATCTTCGAAATGTCTATAGTCATTGAATGATGGGAATAGTCACTTCTTGGTTGTTCATGGCTTGTTCTCTTCTTGTTTTCCATCCACTCTTCCCTTTACCTATCTGCTTGTTTGTTGCTTGATGTTTGCTCATTTCTTGCTTATTGGTTATTTGTCTGGTGCATTCATAAGGCGGAGACTTATTGGATGTTGGTAAATTGCAAAAGCTCTAGCAAGGAACAAAGAACATCTGCCTGTCCTAAGGCTTCTTTCACACAAACTGACTTACCACACAGGATAACATTAAATTGTTTGTATCTATGTTATTTCTACATATAAAAATAACAACAAAAACCAAATGAACAGTATTAATTAGTAAAGGAAAGAGGTCCATTTGACTTTTAAGATAATTACGTAGCTTTAAGTGCACAATATTCTTCCTATATCTGCAAGAAGCCTTTGGTTGTTATATTCCCCTTGGACTTGGAGGAATCTTGCACTCTTTCTCGTCAACCTCCAAGGAGTTCCTTCATCATAATCCATCCGTAATTACGTGAATGTGACCTCTTGTGGTCGCATCCGGTCTTCTCGTCTCGACATCTTCTCCATATTCGTTTTCGACTACTCTTCTTCGTAGACTTCGTCTTCACTTATCTTCATGGTCTTCAAACCTTGTGCGTGCAACTTCAATTCTTCTGTCTTCTCTGTCTTCAGCTTGCACCTAGACTGATTTGCTCTCCTCGCTTTGCCTTGATCCTATGAATATTAGTAATTTTCTTGTTCTTGTGGCCTTTTCTGGTTCCTCTTGGACGCTCAACACTTTGTGGCCGTTTTCACATGTAATCATCATGTTGTTGCATGGTAATTTTCATTCCAATTGCTTTTTCTCTTGGTTGTTTCTTCGTCGAGGCGGCTTATTCAAGTTCATTTCCTTCAGTGCTTGCAGTAACGATTACAAATGTGAATTTTCAATCAGAGTGCCTTAATGTTTCCTCGAGATTGTCATGGGAATGATTTTTAATGCTGTGTGGAACACAAAATGATTAAAGGCAATAATATCCTTCGTGAAAGTTCTTTTTGTACTGACAAGAGTTAATTTCTTTACGGGGATATTTCATTACTTTCACACAACTTTTATACCGAAAGATAACAAATAAAACAAATAGTATTGATTAGTAATAGATTAACAAACAAATATTCAAGTTTCTTTCGATGTGGACTTGCCTCTTATTATTATCCTTCTTTGAGAGTAAGCTTCTTGTATTGTTTTCTTGGCCTCATTGTTATTGAACAACAATCAGAATTATGTCCTGCCTATCAAATTAACTTTTGAACTTTGTATTGCCTTTGATGATTCCTGAAAATGGGGAAATCCTCAAGAACCTATGCATGTTCTAAATATGTAAAATTGTTCTTTAGATAATATGACGAGCTGCATGTGGGTATACCATAAGATTGAAGACAACAGCTTTGATTTCCCTCTGACAATTGTGCATGAAGGCAGACGGATTGTTGGATGCAGGTGAACGGTACAAACTGCATGAGAATTGAGGTCAGTCAGCACAAAAAACGACTCAGCAAGCGATTGAATGTCGATGCTGGTGGCTTCTCTTGCGTCTGCCTCTTCTTTCTTTCCTTCGTTGGCTCAATTCGCCAATCGGAGACAATTGCAATCCGAGTCAATTCATGCAATTCAATGCATCATGTTGACTCTCGAGCCGACTCGACTTGATTCGCATTTCGTTTCCATAGTTCATTTGATTTCATTTCGTTCCATTTCGTCTTCTTTCGACTCATTTTGCTGCTCGCAGCTTTTCGCTGGTTCATTTCCGAATCATTTCGGGCCGATCTTTTCGTTGTTTGCACCGGAGCCATTTGGTTACATTAGCGACATCGACAATCAAATCAAGGAACATCGAACACGAAACAAGAAAAACGCATCAATCAAAGTGAAAATATTGGACGGATTAAGGTTAAATCTATTGCTTCTGATTGATATTTATGATTTTGAATAGTCTACGATATTGTATAAGTTCTAACCTCATTTGATGTGTATTGCCAAATATGTTTTTTAATCGTTTCCTATTCCAATTAAATATCAGCTTTGAATTCATAGAGATTTCTTCATTTATAAATAATGCTATGACATCAAAATGTGAACATCAGTCATTGATAATGTATAATTAATAATAAGCAATAAACATGTGGAAACATTTAGTTTGAGTGAGATAAACTATTTGTTATTAATAAATCTAAATAAATATTCAGTTTATGAAACATTAAAATTTTACTGTGAATTTTAATTGTACCATAATAAACTGAACTTCATAGACTTTGAAAAATTAGTTGCATGTTATGACTATTTCAATTTTTTTTATTTCTCATATTCATATTTTTATTAAAATTTAGCATTGTGTTTTAATCCAGATAAAAATGGCTGAATCAATAACTGGATCTATTTATATTTCATGATATCATTTGCATGTTGTTTATTTATGCGTTGCACATGGATGAGGTTAGCTTTTTGTGAGGTTAGATTCGTTGGCGACGAGCAAGTGACGCGACACGCGACGCATCGCAATGTGATACAGGATGCAATTCATTCACGACACTCGCTCATTAAGTCTGCTGATAATTATGGTTATAATTACGCTCACTGCTTGCTATAGAGTACACGCTCACTGCTCAATCCCCTTGGTAGAAAAAAATGTACGAGTTTACATATCCAGCTTCACTGATTGTGAGGTTCGGTCAGAAATATTTGAATTTAATTTTCGCATTTAATTGTACAGTTATCTTATGATCCTTATAAGACATGTTAATTTATTGTAATATGCAAATTTTCATTTATTAACTTACATATATTTTTTTTCTACGATAGTACTTAATGCCCATTTTTGTTGCATAATTAGACTTCTTACTAATATAATGCATTTTAAGCTCTAGCGGAGCAATATTGTCAGTCTGGAATAAATTATAGATAAGTTAATACAGAAAAACAATAACTAGATGATCTGGTGCTAAAGTTTGATGGCACTATATATAAAAATATTTAAAAGTGTTACTATCTAATAAGAAATATAATGCAAATTATTCAAAATATATTGTTTTGGTAATATTTTAGTCACAAACACCAATGAAATACGAAACTATACGTAAAGCATCAAATGAATTTTCATCATATAAAAGTTCCGTAGCTGTAAATTATTGTTCAAATTTTTAATCTATCGACTCATCTATGCAAACCTAACCTCCATTCGTAGCGAATGAGAATGATTTTCAACAGATATCTAATAAGCATAAAGGATGCATAGACGTGGAAGTTTGAGGAATATAGATAGATAGATGAATGAACATGCATGAACAACCTACTTTCCAG
>JARJDZ010003891.1:0-71667 GCA_030264555.1 Aleochara sp. GC000083 | reverse complement strand
TTCTCACCAAGAGCATCATCATCATTTTTGGGCCAACCGAATTAAATCCATAAAACACAACATTGCTATTTCTTCAGATGGTCCATACACGTTGTCTCAACTAATCAAACTCCACTCTGTTTTTTCTCAGACATTTCATTATAATTTTGGTTACCTTCTTCCATATTTTTGTCAGTTTACCAATTCCTTCTTTCTAAGGTAAAACAGTTTCCAATGGCTTATTTGACATACTCATCAGAATTGAATGATTTTCTATTTAAATGTCTTGAAAGTTATAGAAATAAGTTGGTAATCTATAGAGGAAGATCCAGTTTTCTGAAGAACAGAAAAGATGGTTCTTGGGAATAAAAAGTAGAGTTGGTAAAACAGCTCAAAATTTTCTGGAATCAATTTTTTGCAGCAATTTTGTTGTTTAAAAAGTGCAAAAATGTATACTCCCTAAAGGATCATCTTTGTTTGAGATGTCCTATCTTGTTGATGAAGTCTTACTGTATATCAAATGAGTTTTAAATGTGTAACAAATGATGAATTAGACAGAGACAAACAAACGAGGGCGTGCAAATGCAATGTGTCGCATACACCGTCTGGTATGAAGATAGAACCTCATCATCCATCCCCTAACAATTCAATAAAAAAAGAAGCACACATATGTACACATGGATGACAATGTACTTAGTAGCATCATCATCCAGAGAGGCCACTGCGTACATCCACCACCCTGCATTGTTGTCCTGGGCGCGGTGGGATACATTCAATGACCATGGGACATCATCAAACGAAGATCACGGATTTGCCGGAATGAGAGGAGCACACAGCGACCAGAAGGGAAGCAGTGACATATTGATATGGGTCAATTAAATATTAATCAAAGGGATAGAGGGATGATTCGTACGGGCGGTCGAATACATAAGAGCGGTGATCATTTTCATTTGGTCATGGTTATCATTCGAGTGCTACTGCTGGGTATTATGGTTACGCTTGTCGTGTTGAGATGCGCTCACCATCGGTCGATTTATTTATGGATTTTAAATGAGCGTACAGCATGATGATCCTAGTCGAGGATTGGTTATTAATTAATCGTAAATTTTGTCCTGGTCATCAATAATACTTCCATTTGTATACTTCATGTCTAATACGATTGATATTTCATTGCGAAAATCCAACTGAACTTAATTTGTTGTTTGTGGGTACGAATAATTCATAAGAAATTTTAGAATCTTTGGAAAGAAGCATTGAAATGAATACAATAGGCAATCGTGCAAAATCATGAGAAAAGTTTCGCAACTTTTCAATTTGGAAATTGCAAATAATAGGAAAGTTGCTGATGATATATGTATGCATGATGGGGTTATACCTATGATTTTAGCCGTCTGTTTGCGAACTCGTCTGTAAGGCCCCTCGTTTTTCTCCCTTTTCCGGCGAGTCAGAAGGTAATATAATTTGATATTGGTTCAAAATGATGTCTGAGTCAATACCCCAAGTTGAGTTACGGCCTAGGAAAAAAAACGAACTGGGATGTTTACCTTCATTCATGCAAATTTCAATTTGATTCATTTGGATTTCAGAATGAATTGTTTTCTTTCACTAATACATCCGACAGATAAAAAATATTATAGTAATTTAATCAAAAAAGTGAACTGAAATTGTAAAAATCATTAGAGAAATTAAGCGAGGTGTACAAAAAAATTTGTCAGATATTTGGGTACCAAATAGGATATGAAAAAAAAATATATATATATTGTCCATTAATAACAAAGCAAAGAAAAAGCAGAAGGAAAACTGGATAATTATATTGAAAGGAAATTGCAACAGATTTATGATGATGACTCAATTATACACTAAAGTAAGCGAGTAGTAAATGATAAGACTACTGCTAATTCGACAAATACAGTCCTCATGATCGGACGTGACGTGAATATGCATTCATTCAAATTTTGCAGCAACCCTCTTTTCTTTTAGGGTTGTTTCGTGCCTGTAACATCATTGAATTGAATATACATATCATTATAAAATTAAAAAGTATACTATATTCCAACACCTTCTAGATATCAACTATATAGATCAAATAAGATATAATGATGATCTCATCTAAAATTTCACCCCAAACTAACATTTTCTTGAACTACTCTACTGTCCAATTTTCTTTAATAAGGATTTTTTTGAAATAAATTATTCAAGTATTACATGTAACCAACTTTTTGAAAGACATTGAATCATGAATACGATTCACCCCCTTCAGAGCTTATTCGCACTGAATTTAGCATTGACTGCGCCAAAAATTTAGGGTGAAGAGCAGCACCAGGAAGAAATACATACGGTCCGGGAATGTTGTCCTAACATATGGGTTACTTTAAAAACGCATATATCAACATTTAAATGAACTGGACCGACGCAAATGCATTGCATTAGCGGGCCAACGCTCTTGGTTTTTCGGGGGTCGTCCTCCTCACCTCGTATTCAATAAAGGCAACGACTGCAAGAAGGGCAACCCAGCGAAAGCCGGAGGCATTTGTTTGTTACTGGGGGCAATGCTGAACCGATTATGGACTACCTTTGCTTGGAGGATGAAGGCCCTCGTCGTTGCTCGCTATGAAATGAAGAACAACATACTGCTTGCGGAACGGAAAGGGGGCANGCCAATAGCATTTCTAGCCGGAATTTTGCAAATCTCTAAACGCCAATCGAAAGTACATTAAATTATCTATTAAATAATGTTGGAATAGTTAGAATTGGGCTTCCGGTTCCGAAATAATACATAAAGGATTAAGATATTCTGATCATTATGTCTAAGCAAATTGACGACAATACCAATAGTATTTCTGGACGGAATTTTGCAAATCTGTAAACGGCATTTGAAAGTAGATTAAATTTCCAATAAAATGGTGCCTGAATAATTTTTATTGGACCACCACTTACTGAGAAACAGCTATTAGAAAATCGATGATCAAAAATAGGAAAACGAGCAATAAAATTAATAATGTTTGGCCACATTGACGACAATACCAATAGCATTTCTAGATGGAATTTTGCAAATGTCTAAATACCAATCGAAAGTATATTAAATTGCCTAAAAAATATTGCCAGAATTATTCAGAATGGGCTTCCGGTCTCCAGTTAATACATAAAGGATTCAGACAATGTGATCATTATGTCTAAGCAAATTGACGACAATACCAATAGTATTTCCGGACGGAATTTTGCAAATCTGTAAACTGCATTTGAAAGTAGATTAAATTTCCAATAAAATGATGTCTGAACCATTTTTACTGAACCTATAGGATCATATCTAACAAGGACCTAAATTTGACATAGTTAAAGGATGAAATGGGTCCTATTGATGATTATAACCTTGAATTGAACCTGGATCAGTTTTAATATTCAGTCGGTTTGTGCATTGTTTGTAAGCTTTTTTCGGCATGCAACCAATCGAAACGCGTCGAAACCAATTGGCTACCGGTCGGCCGGTTATCCAATCCACAATCTGGGCATACTTTTCATCTGTCAACCCGTTGCGTTCGGGCATCGCGCATGGCCACCCACGGTCATCCGCCGAAACCTATAAATAAGCGAAACATCGCCACCGATGGTCCTAGCTTACCATACTACACACACCAACAACCAGCAACCAGCAACCATCCAGTCAACCCATTCGATTGTATGGATTTTGGGCCAGCATTGAGAACAATAAAAAGGAGTGACCTCAAGCGAGATTCCACACCGAAAATCAATTTCCAAGTGGAATTGATCGCACGGCCAATGAAGGTCCCAAGCTCGTGTTATATATTATTGGAAGTGGCGTTGTGTGTGAATTTACTGTTAATTGGGTGTTTCTTCGATCGGGTCGGGTTGGCTTTCTTGCCACTATCGAAAAGTCACTCGCCACGAAATAAAACAGAAGCGAACAAAATGCCGTTCTGCGATCCAAGGTGCATACCGAAAACAAAACCAAAAAGGAAGAAGAAGAAAAAAACGAGGACTGGGAGGGCAAATAAACGAGTTGGAAGTCGATGGTCACCGGTGGTTCTTAGAAGTGGCCGATTTGTGGTCGTGAGGAGACCCATCGTGGGCGCCCACCAGTTATTGTCTTCAGTATGATGGAAATCTTGAAATTTCTGGAAATAACTCAGATTTTTTCAAGTGGTGCTATCTTGAGAGAAAAATCGTAAGGTTGTCAATAATTGGTTAAATTCAGAAATATGGTCCTTATATCCTTTTTTATAAGGGTTATTTTAATTTCCCACTGTTTTCTTTGATTTGTTTCCTTTTTTGGGCAAGTTTTAAGAAAACTTTCTTCAACAACAAAAAGAAGTGAGAAGTGACCGATTTTTGGTCCTGAAGAGACCCATCGTGGGCGCCCACCAGTTATTGTCTTCAGCATGATGGAAATTTTGAAAATTTCTGGAAATAACCCAGATTTTTTCAAGTGGTGCTATCTAGGAAGAAAAATCGAAAGTTTGTCAATAATTGGTTCAATTCAGAAATATGATCCTTATATCCTGTTTTATAAGGGATATTTTAATTTCTTACTGTTTCCTTTGATTTGTTTCCCTTTTGGGCAAATTTTAAGTCGTAAGATAACTTCCTCAATAACAAAAAGAAGTTAGAAGTGGCCGATTTGTGGTCCAGTTATTGTCTTCAGCATGATGGAAATCTTGAAAATTTCTGGAAATAACCCAGATTTTTTCAATTGGTGCTATCTTGGAAGAAAAATCGTAAGCTTGTCAATAATCGGTTCAATTCAGAAACATGATCCTTATATCCCTTTTTATAAGGATTATTTTCATTTTCTACAGTTTTCTTTGATTTGTTTAATTTTTGGGCAAGTTTTAAGATAATTTTCTTAACAAAATCTTAAGTAAGTTTTGATTTTGTATAATAATTTTTGTCACCTTAAAAATAACCTCAAATGAAGAGTAGTCTTCTAGTTTTTAATATCCTAGACTGTTATAACAACTACAACGCCCTCTAGATGCATTCTTGTGTAGTTCTACATATTTTTGACATCCACTACAAGAAATCCAACAGAAAAGCACAGCAATCGAATAATAAACATTGAATTAGTCCGCGAAAGCAATGACCATAAGTAAACGCTCCACTCCGCGTTTTATTTATTCGCACAACCGGTCGCTTAATTTGTTACCAAACAAAATGGACCGTAATAATTACTCGCCATCATCGCCTTGGCCAACCCATCGCATCTCTCTTCCAGCCCCGCAACCCCAAATTCGCCAACTCTTTCATTCCTTCATTCTCGGCGTGCAATTCCGATGCGACTTTTTATTGAATGACTTTTTCATGCCTTGCAACAACATCGACAACAACCACGGACGACGACGACGTCGTCGACGACGAGCCTTCTCCTTTTTCAGCCTTCTGCTGGCCAACGCAACGTGGCAAACGTTCGTTGGCAAGTTTTTCACCGGTCCGAGCGAACTGCTCGCCATTCCGAATGCGCAAAAAGTTGTTGCGCTCCGCGTCCAGCCACCACATAACTTATTCCTTTTTATTGATATCTTATTGATATTGCTACGCAGTACAAATAAATAAATGGAAGCCATGTGTGTGTGTATTTGTGTGTAAGCGGTGGGTTAATTATGATTCGCAAGCATTCGCGAATGGCAGAAGCTCAAGAAGTCATCCGATGGGATCGAACGCTGTCGATGTCCAGCAACGCATCGTTACGCATTATTTCATACCGACGGTTATTTTGCGCATTCATTGCAATCACTATGATTTCCGATCGCCGATTGCCGATTCGAACAGTAGCAATCATGGTTGCAATTTATGGTTGAATGTTTCAGATGTTTCAAGATGGTTTTCAAACAGGCAAATACTTAAAAAAAAGCCCCATTTCCCAGGATAATCCTCCTGTCTTAAAATTACTAAAAATTTTGAAGAAATATTCTTGCAGAATTAAGGTAGTGCCATTAATCTTGTAACTAAACAGTTTTTTGAAAATGAAACAAATATAAATAATAGATATAAGTGAAATAAATGTCTGATAGAAAACGAAAGTTACTTACTTGTTAGAATAATGAAATATTGAGTAAAATCATCTGATCCTGAATTTCCAAGAAATTTGATGAAAAATTATAAATAAAAGACTTGAAAAGCGATGTTATACATTGAAAATAAAAATTAATCCTGATCCTGCGATCCTAGAGCCATCTCTAATAATTCAACTGAACTTGATTTCCATGAAAATTGTACAAATTTTAAATATAAATTCAAATGCATGATAAATATATTTTTACTTCAAAAAACTTATAGATAATTGATTCATAAAATAAATATTTGATCAAAAACGATAAAAAATTACTGGAACATTGAGTGAAATCAGCTGATGCAGTGATTTCAATGCCATCTAAAAAAAATTATCTAAACTAGAAAAATTACATAAAATTTCAAATAACTTGACAACTAAATGTCAGATTAGAAAAAAGAGGACATTTTTGAAATCAGCAAGTCCAAATCCATTTCCAACATTATGCACAATCCTCCAAGACATTTCAAAAATATCTCAAATACAAGAAATTGTACTTAAAGTGTGAATCCATTAAAGCAACAATTAATGACACTTTAGATACCAATCATCATCATCCATAATATGCGTGAATGACATAACGATTATGGCGCATGTGCGAGAAGATGGGAAGAAATTCAGCTTCCCATGATGCAACTTCGCCTGTTACCAATACCAGAATGGTCACTTCTTGTCTTCCCGGTACAGATGACAAACGTGCCAATGATTGGTCTGGGTCGGCGAAGCAATGCGAAAAGAAGCAAATCACACACGACCAGTGATCAAACGGCGATCGAAACAATAAAGATGCCATTCCCATTCCATTCCCATTCATCCATTCCCATCATTGGGCGAATTGCCCGCATAAGTGACCATAGGCAGAAGCCATCAGGCTCATTGTCAGAACAGAAGAGAAAAAGTACGTGAAATTCGGCTAAATTTGGGGATTGCTTACCAAGGGTCGCTTGGGCCATGCGCATCGTGACAGGAAGTTCTCCGCATGGCGGCGAATCATTTTCGCCACCCAGCTTCCGCTTGCGTGGCCGCCCCTTCGGATGGTGGTGCTGCGGGGGTGTTGCAGGATAATATCCAGGGGATTCGCTGCTGCGATACACCATGTCCATTGGGTCGTTGCTCGGATCACAGAAGTCGAGGAGTTCGTAGTGTGGTCTGTAACATGTTTGATAGCTTCTGTCAGAATGAAGTTTCCAGTTTTCCTTGGTTTCTGTTTGGTTAGCTGCTTAAAATTTTGTTCTGATAAGAAAACAGAAGTTACTTATGCCGTCTAACCTAAGAAAAACCATCGGACGTTTAGAATATTTGCAGTTTGACACTTGGTGATGCCAACCTATAATGTGAACCAACCTAATAACAAGAAACACCCTAGAAATACATTGTCAAACTAGTTCTCTGCATTGGATCTAGATGGCGTCACACATTTGAAAAGTTGATGACGGAATCTTAAGCTATGGAAATGTTTGATGACTTGTTCGATTTGTAATAATTACCTGCAATAGATGAGTCCTTCGCGCATGCCAAAATGGTCGCCTTTGGAGAGCGGAATGCCGCACGACATGCAGGAGAAACAATGCAAATGGTAGACGAGTTCTCGAGCCCTCATCACTAATTCATTCGCCGAGATGCCAGCATGACATCTGCCGCATCGCGTCACTGCGAACATCCTGCAAAAATGCGCGATGGCAATTAATAATCGATGCTAATTAGGCGCACGCTGCACACTAAATAATTGCTTATAGAAATAACGATATGGAATGAAGGCATTCATGAATGCTTTCAATAACTCTTCAATAACTCATAAAAAAGAAGAAAATAAAGAACGAAAGTCGCCAGAAAATAAACAACTGATTTTGTTTATAGCTTCAAGTTTCTGTCACTAGGTGGTGACACTTTTGTTTAGGTTGCTTGGTTACAAACAAAATTTGTGGCTTTATTTTATTTTTCTGACAATTCTTATTAAATATATTCATTAAGGCTAAAAAATTTACAGAAAGTAGAGTGTTTAGGAATATTTGGAAAATATAATATGAGTATAGGCAACCCAATGGACTTACTGGGAAACAACCGAAGTTGTATGTAAAGTTGTCTATAACCAGACGTACAATAAAAAAATTAATAGATTTTGTAGCTGTCAGAAAAAGTTTTCTCTGTAGTATTTATTAAATTATATTTATAGAAAAGTAGTAACGTGAGTTTAGGCAACCAAATGAACTTACTGGGAAGATTTTACAGTTGTATCTAAAGTTGTCTATAATCAAGCATATAATAAAAAATTTAATAGATTTTTTCGTGCTTCAAACAGCGTTTCATTGAAAATTACAAAACGATATATCATACAATTCTGTATATCATTAAATTATAATGACCCTATAAAAGAGTCATCAACGAGGACAATTGAAATTTTTTGCCATCAAACAAACAATCGCAAAAAACACACCCAAACGACAATGTCATAATAATCAATTCATTGAAACTAGGGTGGAACAAAAAACGAATCGAATACACGAACATTGCACCTAATTGATAGTGAAATGATTTTTTGTACGCGCTCGTTAGCTCGGGAAATTGTTTAACGCTCAACAGCACAAAACAAAAACAACTTAATAATGATCAGCAGCGTCGGTGGCGGCTCGGAGAACAACAACAAAAAAAAAACGTTCGAAGAACAAAATGATGGAAATTCACACACCAGGCGGCGCACGCCAACATGTAATTCACAATTACTTGACACACGTGTGATGTTATGCTTGAAATATCAGTTTTAATCATGCCAAAAGTGCAACGTGTCGGATAAAATAATAATAATGGTCGGCGTGCGCATATGAGGAATCAATTTATTTTAACGAACTTTTTAGCCGACGCTTTTGTTTGAAACGACGTCAAATCACCGTGGTTACCGCATGCGCACACGGTCTGCGCATTATTAATTCTTAACAGATTTTCTATTACATGTTGCCATCGCGTTTTTTTTGCGTCATCTAATTCGTTGCGGGTGGTGTACGGTTCGGTCACATGAAGGCTCAGTCGGGTTATGTAATTTTGTGCAATTGAATTTGCATAATGGCGGCGGCAGCGTGCCATCAATGCGCCTGCGTTATTGCCGAGGTAATTGAATTCAATTGACGCGTCGGCGGAATATTCACTCAAATTATCGACGATTAGGCAATATATTTTTTCTTTTTTTAGGTCTTGTATTGCTAAATCCATTAAATCCATGTTTTCACGTGTGAAATCCAATGAAAATGGCAAAATTCTGATATTGAATTATTGCTATTAGATTTTTGAAATTTTCTTCTATTTCTCTAATATTAGTTTTAGATTGAACACTAGAGTACACTACCATATAGTTTCTTCAAAATCACAACAAAAATGTAAACGAGGATAGCAAAATTATTAGTATTACTTTAAAATAATATTGAGAGACTTTTTTGAAAATCAAATTCATTAGTTTTTAAGATTTGCACTTCGAAAAACAAATTTAATGACGCACTCTATCGTAGAAATATCAAAACTTCCAAGGGGTGGAAAAAATAGTAAACTTTCTAGGGGAGAAATTCAACAGCTGATAATACAAACATTTATCAATTTCATCAGTAAAATTGTTAAAACTAAATTTCAATTGAAAAATAAATAATTTTACTGATATGCAATAAATACCGAACTTTCAAATTGTTTTTGCACTTATTTTTTTATTCAAATGAAACAATTTAGAAACATGACCCTTATATCCTTCGCTATAAGGAATTTTTTATTTTCCCCTCTTTTACATAAAATTATCCTTATAAGAAAATGTATGAAGTAATAACTTTAAAGATAAAAAAGTTATTGTAACAACTTCAAATTACACAACACCAATTTTTGTTTTCTTTGAATATTTGACATCTTAGAATAGTAACAGAAACTTTCATCATAACACAAAAATGCCTACAACGCCCCCTGGATACAATATGACATATGTCACTTTATTGACACCAAATAACAAAATCCCTTGCATAAACTATCAAATTCTAATTGTCAGAAGAGATGTGACATGAAACACGAACAATCAAATCAATCAGTGCTGCAGTTTCCCCGATTTTCATTATATTCTCTGCGCGTGGAGTCTATGAAGTGAACGTTATTTATGCATTGCACAAAAGCCAACATAACTTTCCCATTATTCGCCCGCCACACGTCCCGTATTGTTGGGCTGTTTCGGCCGCCATGTTATGATAACAAATCCCGCGAATAACGCCAGTGGAAATATAACGTACAAAAACAACGAGTATGGCGCGAATATGTTCCACTGTTAATAAGGCGCGTTTATAAACACGTCACCTCAACGCGCAAGTTGATGACTACGTCACGTCATCAAGATAGGTGTGTTTTGATAACAGGTAGCAGGCGTGCGGATATGCCATTGTAACCAAAATATTTTCCCGGCCGATTTCCGAGTCCGATAAGGACACCTCGAATAACAATGGCAGCCCCAGGATGTCTGTCGTTTGCTGAACGGACGATGAGTGTCAGAAAACGTCCATCAACTACAGGTGTCCATCAGATGCTTATCAATACACCCCTATTAAAGGTTAGGTTTCTTTTTAATTGATTGTAATTTACTAACAGTTCTTTGGATGGTTACGTTTTTTTTGTTTACTGATTGCAGATTGATACTTTTTTCATCAGTTTTTCTGAGAGTTATTTTATTCAGAATGGGTAGATGGAATTCAGAATTGTGGAAATTGTAATTTACGAGTTGCAAATGTAATTCAGAATTTTATTATGTATTGTAATTCTGTTTGCAACAATTGTCATTTAGATTTGGTAAATATAATTGAGAAAGCATCAGTTTAATATCTGAAACAGCTAAATGTATTTCAGATTATCAAATGTAATTCAGAATACATCAAATGAAATTCAGAAGAGTTCAAATGCAAATCAGATTAGTGCCACTTTTTGTTAAATAATAATTCATTTTTATAGGTAAATTATGTACATAACTTCAGAATATTGACATTATTAATGCAACAGTAATTATCACTCAGTTTATAAATATTACTTAAATCAACTTCAATGAAATCTGAATTATATGTAATTTACATTTACTGCATTCTGAATTAAAAGTGACGTTTTTAGATTACAATTTACAGATTTTAAATTCATTTGATATTCAATTTCATATAAAATTTGAAGATCATTTCTTCTGAAATTTTAAAGTGTAGATATGAGAAAATCTTGTTATCAAATTGGATTCTGATTACAACCACCTCAAAACGAGGTTATAATTATTGAAGAACTCTTCTGTTCTTATAGGCTTAAGTTTCTATTCATCATTTTCTCTCGTGAGTTTTCAAATAATTTTTCAAGTATCAGTAAAAATTTCTTCAGTTTTAGTGGAAAATGAGTAGTTGTAGGAAAAACTTGCTATTCAATTCGAATCTGATTACTTAACTTCAAAATGTTGCTATAAATATAAATCACTAATTATCATTTTCTTTCAGAGGTTATCAAATAATATTTCATGTATCAGCAACAAACTTCAAAGCTGGAAATATTTTCAGTTTTAGTGAAAAATGCATATTTATAGGAAAATATTTCTATTCAACTAGATTCTGATTATAATCACTTGAAAATTCATTTATATTTATGATTTTAAAGAAAATTTTAATTTTTGTTGTTATTGACTTAATAATCTTTCAAGTACAAGTGGCAAATAATATATCTAAAAATTAATTTAACTGAAAATATGTGATTGTGAAAAAATGTTGCTGTTCAATTGAATTCAAAATGAAGTTATAACTATGATACTTAAGCTTGATAACTTTTCAATTTTTTGTGTTATAGACTTAAGTCACCATTTACCATTTCTTCTCTCAGAGGATTTCAAATAATCTTCCAAATATCAGTAGAAAATATTCTTATCAAATTGGGCTCTGATTACAACATCTCAAATTGATGTTATAATTACTTAAGACTTAAGTCAGTTATCATTCTCTGTTCAATATTTTCTACAAATCATTGAAATATCTATCAATTGCAAATTTCAAAACTGGAAATGTCTTCAGTTTTAGATCTCTTTCTTACAACAACTTTTCCACCAAACAAGAACAAATCTGCGAATGAATTCAATGAGATCACACACAATGAGTAGATCCATCTGGAGATTTACATAAAAAATTAAACTTGAATGAAAATACCATCCTCTCCTCGACTTCTTTCGCTCAGCTCTGGCACCATTACCATTCGTATGCCTTGTTGGCTGGCTGGCTGCCTTTTGTGCACCTTGTACAGCTTAATGGACGAATTCAAGCAACAAATAGAAAATTCCACAAAATCAAAGCACCTGTTCGCATGGCAAACCAAGAAGTGGTTGGGGACAAGAAGTCATTGGGGACAAGTGGTAGCAATTCCATCCTCCAGAGCGCAATGCCTTTCGGAATGAAATCAAACGATGAACTAGAACAAGAGCGGGCACATCAATAATGAGATTGAGCGGCAGATTGTCGAAGGAGAGAATGAGGATGCGTCGCAAACGATGGAAGCAAACGAGAGTCGAATCATCGGTAGAATTTTAATGAATCAATACCGGGAACAACAGGAATGTTTCCTCATTATTTCCATTTCGTCGCGCCATCCATCTCGCCATCGATTGATCCATCGTCCCATTCATCGTGCATTTTTCGTCGTCGTTTTCCAACTTATTTCGTTTTTTTTTTCTCTTCGTATCCAGTTATCTTATATTAGGTGACTAATGAATTAGATCATAGGGTGGAATAATTTAGATTGGTGGTTGCACCCAAAATACGTCGTACTTTGAGTTGCCTATATAGTAAAAATGAAATGACAACCTTATTGACGTTGTACATTGGGTTGCCTATAATATCTCAATATGTACCATACTTTTTCAACCTTCTGGAGATTTATATATTGTTTGATTGTGCAATCCTCATCGAAATAACAAGCCGGACGGGAGTCAGGAAGACGGAGAAAATGAAGAAGGAAAAAATTGGCAAAAAGTCGGTGCGCGTACAGGCGAAAAGAAAAGAAAATCTACTAATTGGCTTCCATGTTTTTTCCACTCGAAGATTCTGGCGCATTCTTACACCGGGTGCGCTGCTCCTCCAGCGTTTTTCATTCGCTCCCAATCGGCTTTTTCCTCGCATCCAAAAGCTGCGTCGTTTTTCTTCGTTTTCCCCGCGCGCTCCCAGAAGGACGTTCTTTCATTCAATTCAGGCTCTCTGCACCACGCGTCTCCGTCGTCTTTTTCCATGTTGGCTCCCTTTTTTCGACGTTCTTGTTAGTTGGTTGGTTGGTTGGTTGGTTGCCTGCTTCTTTTTTTTTCTTTTTTTTGTCGTCGACGTCGTCATCGGTGCACCGAACACGGTTCTGCTCTCATTCCGCGTTCATTTGTACGTTTCCAGCAGAAAAATCACGAGAGAAGGCGCAAGCACGCGAGAAAAAAGCAGCGCCAGGATTTATGACTAACTTTGAACTAACTAATTGGATTTCCGATTCCGAACATACGCGCGCGCTCTCTGGATCGGACAATGCGCGAGGGGCAACTGAGCGCGGCGAGAAAGATGTCTGAAATGTTTGCCAACTTTTAATTGATTCGGAATGCACGCAAAAAATCACACTCGAATTTTGCACCGAAATCTACAAATTCAATAACGATCAAATTAAGTTATTGCTTCCCTTTTGTTTTTGCGTTGCTCACTTGTTTGTTGATTTTTCAGTTCTTGTTTTAGTTGTCATCTAGAAGGCATCAATTAAATTTCAGAAAAGAGAAAATGTAATTCAGAATTTCAAATCTGTGTATTGTTATTCTGAAAACGTCACTTGTAATTCAGAATGCTGTAAATGTAATTTCGATTTATGAAATGTTATCAGAAATATCAATATTCTGATGTTATTTAAATAATTTACCTATAAAAAATGAATTATTATTTAACAAAAATTGGCACTAATCTGATTTGCATTTGAACTCTTCTGAATTTCATTTGATGTATTCTCAATTGCATTTGATAATCTGAAAAACATTTAGCTGTTTCTCATATTAAACTTATGATTTCTTAATTACATTTACCAAATCTGAATTAAATTGTTGCAAACTGAATTACATATAAAAATCAGAATTATATTTGCAACTCACTTAATTACAATTTACTCATCTGATTGCATTTTTTACCTTCTGAAACCATTGCAAAAAGTATGAAATTATTTCCAGACGGCAAATTTTCTATTTATAAGCAATAATAACAGTTTTCAGACATTCTCGATTTTTGAGAGCACCTCTACCCACATCACGTATGCATTCAACCAGTGACAGCAATACCTGTCGCACGCGCATGTCAAGCTTTTGTCCGAAGAACGTTTGCGAAGAAACGTCCGAACGATCCAACAACATTGCAACGAACGAATGAACGAACGAACGAAGAAGTTTACTTGCACGCGCTGAAGATCGTTCCTGATCTCCCAAAAGCGATATCATTATTGTGTCCAACAATGTCCAAGTTTACGTTCACCTTCAGTCGAGTTGCTACCAACGAGCAGGAAAATAACAGATAAAACGTCGTAAACGAAGAAAAATAAAATAAGGGAAGAAGGAATTAAAGCCAACAATATGCAGCAAAAGCGATGAGTAACAACCCAACCGAAAAAAAAGAAAAAAAAAAAAAGAAAAATGTAAAATGAAAAAAGAGAAAAACGATTATTATTTATGACGTCTTGACAATTTGATCACACGTTTGGACGACAACATGTCATAATGTCTTCATTTTCAAGAGATTCCAGTGTGAAGATGTGGCGCCTATTTTTTTAATGAGTCTTTCTTCAATTTCTTCCTTATTGTTGTCATTGAATGTATTTGAATGCAATTAATGAGTTTAAAAAGTGTGAATACTTGAAGGTGTGAAAATGTAGAATAAAAGAAAAGTCATAATATTATGTCAATATAGAAGAAGTAACAGTAAAAGTGAAAATCAATTTTTTCAGAAATTGAAAATTTTTATGTGAGCTAAGTATCTTAGTTTGACGATAGGTGGCATTACATGTACTATTTCACTTATTTTATATAATTTGCAAAACTATTTGCAAACAATTGAATACAATTCATTTTAACTTAGAATTGGTGTAATTTCATTGAATTCATTCGCAGATTTGTTTTTGTTATACATATAGAAATGTTTTTGAGAGAAATTTTCAAAATGATTGCATTTTTGAAATTTGCTATTAATATTTCAAAGGTTGATAGAAAAACTTAAAGAGAGAATAACTTAAGTCTGTTTCACCAAAAATTGAAAAAGTTGTCAGGTTTTAAATCCATTATTTTTTAAACAAATTGTCATAAAAATATAATTATTATAATAAATTTTTTAAAAAACAACATGAGTTTTGAAATTATCTTTCATAACACTAGTAAAACTATAATGTCCCAAGAAATAAATAAAAAATTTTCAATAAGGATCATTACTTTACTATTGCAACCTTTTTCTTTACTTTTTAAAAGATAATTTGCATTGCATTTGATATTATGACATTTTTAGCCGTTAAAATCACCAAATTATTGTAAAATATTGTCTGTAATTCAGATATATTAAAATATCATCAATATAATCGAAATAACATCATTTTTTTGCAAAATTAAGAGAAAATTTTCCGATAGAGGGCAGAACTTATACCATTAAAACTTTTTCTTCAATTTTTTGAAAATAATTTGCATTGAATTACTTCCAACTAAATTTTCTTCTTCTATGTACTCACCTATAATAATCCTCCTTGCAATAAATATTCCCATCACGTGCAAAACACGTAAGTTCAGAATCGAGAGGCAAATTGCATTCGCAACACTTCAAGCAATTGGCATGCCATTGTCGATCGACGGCCAACAGATAGAACCGATCATGAATACGTCCTCCGCATCCACCACAGGAAGACAATTCCATCCCGGAGGAACCACCGACGCTCGAACATGGCGAGCTGCCTCCACGTTCCATCGATTCCCGTTCTTTCAACATCTTTTCTTGAAGCAATTTCTTCTTGTTTTTTGCACCTTCTGCAACGAAAACACTGCAATTAGCAACAATTAAAACACTTGCACATGCGCATGATTAATTAAATCGATGTCTCAATATATGACACATAAAATGAATCAATATAAATTAGGATGTAATTTCTTCAAACGGATAATTGCCATGTGCGCAGTCGCAAATGCAATTACAGTAATCGCTCAACTCGATTCGATGCAATTATGAGGGCGAATTAATCAAAAATCAAGACTTCAAGCACTTCGATGAAGAGGTAGACGATTTGAGCGACGAATGGTGCCTTAACTGTATTTGATTTTTGCAAATGTTAGTTCGTAGTGTACTTAAGTCATGCAAATGTTGAAGGGGGCACTGTCGTCGTGTACAGTTGCGCCGTCTGGCGGCAGACACAAGTCCAGACGAAGTAACTGTTCGCTAATTTTTATTAGCGCATGCGCCTTTTTCACCGTCCGTGAAGAACGCAACTTTAAGCCTCATTAAGTTCACAATTGCTTAGAACTTAACTCACATTAAACTCATCTACCTTGTAATATTATTTATACTACCCAGAAGTTTTAAATTCATTAAGAGTACACAAAACTCTTGATTGATTCGAAAAATTCCAGAAAAAAATGTTAAGTCATTCAATTGTTTTTTTTCTTAAGATAAAACTGATTTTTTCCCGGCAAATTTTGTTGGGAAATCTTCAGAATTATTTCAAGTGGTTTACCATTCAAAGAATTTCCTCTCATTCTCTTCTCACAATGTTGCGGTTTCTTCTGGTGATTACCAACAACTCAAACCGAATCAAAAGACCATAGAAAACCGCAAAGTCGTCTTAAGTTAACAAAAAACATCAAAGTCCATCATCGTTGTTGGGTATTAATTAGGAGACCGCAAAAGATGAAGGTGTTAATTTGACCTCATGGTTTTTGCCAGAATGTTTGCCCTCACGGTGGGAAAATATCCTCCCGATTCTTGAGTTATCCATCCAGCACGCCATCCAGAACAGAAACTAAGAGATTATGCGCTCGATCAGTAAACCAGACAACAAAGTGCACTTAACGGCGCGTGACGAATTTATGCACCCTTCAGTCGGATGCGCACACCGAAGAAATTATCATCGATGCGCGCTTATTACGAACGCATCAAGCCGGGAAAATTAATAATCACTCGGCGCAAGGTGCTCCATATTCCATTTGGACGCGGATTTGTTGCGAAGTGTATTCGCGCAATCAAGTTATTAGCGAGTTCTTCAGGAGCGAGTCTGCAAGTTGAAGACTTGGAGGTATAACAAATTGTTATCAATTATTAGAATGGCACGGATGTGCACTTTATAAATAACATCCGTAGTTCTTTGGCATTTTCTTCAAGTTGGTATAGAGATTTTAATGTCCAAGAAAGAAGTAAAGAAAATTATTTTCTAACTTTCTTGGAATGAAAATTCAATCTTCAAGATTACAGAATACAAAAAAGGATTTTTCTTGGGGAAAATTTTATATTTTTTTTAACTATATCATTTCTTTGTTTGATGGATGTTTGTTCATGGATTTTTTCTTTGAACAGAGTTTTTGATATTAGTTAGAGGACCCAGAGGAAAATTCAAAATGCAAAATAAATTTGCTAAATTTAATCCAGATCAGAATCAATCAAATTAATTTACAACAAATTCAGGGTTTTGATTGAACAATTTCGTAAAGTTTTTGATTTGATTGATTGTATTGCAATTGAAAATATATTAGTTGAATAGTATTTCAAGAAATTGAAGATTTCTTTAAATAACCAAAAAGAGCAATGATATTTAATCAATTTTGCAATTCCAATCTAACCTCAAATTTAAATTCAAACACTCAAAACTTCGCCAAAAATAATTTGAAATTTAGTTGCATTAATGTTGCTTTCAACAAATTAAATTGAAGTAAAATTAAAATTGCAACAATTTTATGGACAATTTACTTATTATAAACTAATAAAATATCTAGAATTATTAATGAAACAGGTTATTTCCCTTGATTATATTTTGTATGTTAATATTATATCGTTCAGTTTCATTCTTTTTAATATTCTTTTAAATTCACCAAATTTAATAAATATTGAATTAAAAAATTTAACTTTACTTTAGAAATTTTATTATTAAAGCTTGTGAACATTCAGTTGCCTATACTTTTAAGCCAAAGAATTTCCCATAATACAACAAAATATTGCAATTTGCAAAAAATTTATTAGATTAATTCTAAACCAAATTTGAAATTCAAATCTAACCTTCAATTCAGCAGCACTTAAAAGTTCAATAAAATTACTTAAATTTGAATCAAATTAATTCAATTAAATGATCATAAAATTAGAATTGCAATGACTTTAATGGACCATTTATTATAAACTAATGAAATATGTACAATGATTAAATTGCTTAAATGTAATGATTTTATGCAACTTAACATACAGGTAAGATTTTTCAGATTTTCAAGTAATTTAATTGATATATTTGCTAGATAATTTCTTCAATTCCTTTCATATATATTTAAAAGCAAATTAATGTTGATTATGAAAGTAGATTTCCGTTAAAATAAGTAGTATTGTTAAGTATGTGTATTGTGTTGCCTATAGTCATCATGTCAAAATATGGCTTTTAGATAAAAAAAACTCTTATTAAAAATGATATTATTACTAATCATTACAACTACCGAAACAATGAATTTTAGGCAACTCAACATATAAAAAATAAAGTTAATCAGACTTCTATGTAAGTAAAATTAAATGATTGTAAAATAAGTATTTCTTTTTTCATTCTTTCAGAGGCAAAATATTTTGGTTATGGATGAATGTATTAATTGATCAAGTATATTGTATTGCCTATAATCATCATAAACAACTACTGTTCTGGGATAAAAATGTCATTAAACATCATTGCAACAAAATCGCAAGATCAAATTTATCACACTTTAAAAGTAAAATAACATATTTATAATATTATAACAATTTCTTTTGACAATTCCTTCAATATACAGGAATTCAAAAAAGAAGTATTAGTTTAGTTTAACGTGCATATTGTGTTGCATATAATCAACTAGATAAAGATATTGATATACTATGTTAAATATTGCAAAATTGCAATAATATTACAACAATAACAACTAGCAGAAATTGAAATTCATCAGTTTTCCCATAAATTTGGCAATCTTTATAACCGATTATGAATACTACAAAGAAACATTAGAACATTTTCAATTTTGGCAATTTATCTCACAATTAACGCGCTTTTGTTAACGAAACGCAGCACTAAAAATGATAATTATCGCCGTTTATAATGAACAAGACATGTTTTCTGAATGCATGGTTACACCTCGAAACTGGCCAAAACCACAAATAGGTAAATGTTGTTCAAATTAAAAGCCAGCACCGGAACTTCCGACATAACTGAATGCCAACTCGAATGAAATTAAACCGAAACAGAAACGAAAAAAATGCGAGATATTAATAATAAAAACTAAACCTAGCTTCAAATTAGAATGAAAATCTCATGAAGAGGTTCACTGGGCACATAAATAGCGAGCCACCAATGAATGCACCACACCAACAACACGAATACCCACTAGTCTTCAGCTCCAGCTCACCAGCTGAAGATGTTATCAGTTTAATTAAAACAAGAACTCGAATCGTTTACGTTTGTTTCGGCTGCACTCGAACGGGTGCAATAAATTATGTAATAATCCCGGCAATTTTTATGAAAATTAATTTACCACATGAAAAATTACTCAATTTACCACGCTCTTCGTTGGGGAAATTTCATTTGCGTATGCAAATCGGAGATGATAGATCACCCAACCAACACCATCACACGATCAGTAATTGTCATATTGAAGGAAACGAATCAATTATGGTATACCTTCAAGCACTCCTCGATTGTGGTCCCATTGGGTCAGTCTTCAGGGAACACCACCACCACACTTTGAGGGTCACTCGCACAAGACACCACGCGGATCACAAAATGATCAAAATATCCCGGAAGAAGAAGAAGAAGTGTGATGGTACCACGACGCGAGATGGTGCGTTGGAGGAAACTCGTCGGACGACAATTCGAACGTGGCTTCCGACGGTCGGAGGACCAAGACGAGTCGCGTCCGTGGTCGGATTGCATGCATGCGGCTGCTGCCGTTGGCGGCGCTCTTCTCTGGACCACGGATGCTGGCTGCCTCCCAGACCACACCCACTCTGATCAATAAACTCCGCCCGTGCTGATACCAAGCGACATGCGCCACCCAGCGCCACCGCCGGATGCGACCGTGTCGCATTGGCGGCAATGTTGCGCCCCTTCCGGTTACCCTCGATGTGCATGTGTGTGCCGCCACTGCCGCCAGTGCTACCCTTGCTGCCTCCATTCCGGTTGGCGGCCTTCCGACGCTTTTCCATCCCTTCCACTTTGGTTTTTCCGCGCGTGTTCAAGCCGACACTTCGATTTATCGATAAGTTGTCATGTCATCCAGCTGAACCACCGATAAGGGTTATGGTGATGACAAGGTTCCAAGTGTTTTTCTTTGTTTCCTAATTCGGTTTTAATTGGAGTTGTTTCTTCACAGAATCCTTCCAGAATCCTTCCGGGATGATGTCATCCCAGGTTACCAAATTGTATTTCGGATCCTAGAACCTTGAAATCACCTTGGTACCCCATCAAGGTCAAAAGTACAAATCAAAGGTACACGCCACTGGTTGTTTATCCGTTACCTAGGACACCCTCACAGTCATGCGCATAGTAGTCTATGATTCCAGAATACAAACATATTTTGAGTTAACAAATTTTAGGTTTCTAAACTTCAGAGTTGATTTGAATCCCAATCTTGAAACCCAAGAACAGAACCTTGGGATTAGATCAAATAACAGTCGTGTGTTTTTGTGGGCGGCGGATGGTGAGATGCAAATGTCCGCAGTGTAACCATACAAGCAATAAATCTGCAATGTGACATCCGAGAGTCGTCATCGGTTCGAGTGTAATTTACGATGTTGAGCGGTTTGTTTGAAGGCGCCACGAACGTGCCTTTTATGTCATCTGATACTTTCCGATCCTTCGGCAATGTAGACAAGTGCAAATCTTATCAAATCTCCTCAGAGGAAGAAATGGCATTGCTCTCTTCCGTTCCAACCTCTCTGCGGTTCCAGAAAACTGAGATCAAAGTGTCTCCAGAAGTTTGAGTGTGACTAGAAAATACACTTTTTAGGTTACAAAAGAAAAAGTCTGTGTTGAGACATGAACCATACTGGTGTAAGATGTCATGATGTTACATTTGTAGAAGACATGAAGACAAGTGGGGAACATAGAGTGAAGAGAACCACTTTGAGTCATTGATACAAGACCTCATGATGAACCACAACAAGTTGGGACAACATGTAATTCGGTGTTGTTCACTAATGTTCACATTTGGATATTTGAATAGTTTTTGCCTTCTTCGTGATCTTCAGTTTGAGAAGTTCAGTGATGGCTTTGAAGATCTCCCATCTTTGTTCTGAAGATTGGTATCAAATTTCGGCCAGTAGTTTGGAGTCATGGCTTTTTAAAGAAATGTTATTCTTATTTTTTAGATTCATTGAGCATCTCATGAAGATGTGGTCCATCTGGAAGCTGGAAGGCATCGTCTGGAAGATTTCTTGGAGGTTAGGATGTAATCAAAAACCTCTAAAGTGAAGATGTAATTAGTCTATTCCACGTCTCAGAAATTTTCCTGGAGTTGTTTGATCTGGCACCCTTCTTCTTGAGGGTTCTTTATTTTTGTAAGCAGCATCTACCCATGGTTTGTACCATTTTCCCTATCTTTGCAACCCCATTCTTCTTCGACTTGGACTGCACTTTTGAAAGCCTTGAAGCTATCCGTTGATGACGTCACCCAGACACGAATATATACATATTTGGGGCTCGTGCAGAAATCTTGGCTACACGAAGCTGGAGTCAAAGCCCTTGTACGCGCCCTTGAAGCACCCAAACCCGAGGAATCGGTCCCCCCTGAAGAGCGTAACAGGAGCCTTCGGCTTTGTTGCTGCCGCTTATGCGGAACATATGCACGTGATTGAGCCAATTTCGGGGGGCCCCGTTTTGACACCTACCCTCCTCGTGTGCCGCCCGCCCGCACAACGCCATCCACGTCTTTGGCGCAGCTCTAAGCCGAATCGGAAACATTATTAGAGAGAGGTCTCGATTCGCACACCAGTGCATGGCGTATACTTGGATGGGCTGTGGTCCATTTGCACTAACAAGCTTCGCCTGCTGATGGGAGCCGAAGAGGGATGTCCTCGGAGCGAGGGAGACCGTTTGGGTTCTCGATTTTCGGCGCATGGTGACCGTATCGGGTTTTAGGCGCCAGTCGTTATGCTTCGCTGGTAAAAAAAGGGAAGCGCGGTCACGACGAGAAGACGAGGACCCAAACCCAAACCATCATCAACAACACACAATGCTGGGTTTATTGTTTCATGCGAGACCATTACGTTTTTTTAGCGTTTTATGCGATTTTTAGGGTGCAGCATCAAATACGAAACGTCATCAGAAACAGTAAAGCACTAAAGGCGTTGTCCGAAATGGTTCTTTTTACAGATTTCCATGGGTTTGATGTCATTATTTTCTTCAGCCCTCGTGTTCTAACAACCCCTATGAGTTTATGACTTTTACGAGTTCACACCATTCGGGAATCTACTACGACCGGGTCGTAAATTCAAATGTTGGGCTTCCAGGAATCTCTGGGAACAGAAAGAGTTAAATATGTGGGATGTGGGTGATTTAGGTAATTTTTTATTGTACGATCAGATAACTCGTTCGAAAAGCGACTTATGACACAATGTACATTGCAGTGAAGAAGCCAAACTATGCGCGATACAGTACTGCACGAGGATCTCTTTGCCTGTGGGTTGAAGACGTCTTCAGCTGTTGGTGCACCTCGGTTGGGTGTCCACTGTGGACACTCGGATGGCAGCAGGAGCAAGCATGGAAACGCACTCTCAGTTATGATGTTTCGACTTGTGGAAGATGACAGCATGTGGTGTGACCTATGACATGCGAGGTGCTCTTATCTTGATTCCGGCACACACGTAATGGCATTCCGTCTGTCCGTCCGAATGGACATCTCACGCTGAAATATGCTCATGATGTCCACGAGAGAGCCCGTGTGAGTGGATGTGTTCATGTGTGTAGGATTTCTTCGTCTCTTTGGATGCTTCTGCTGCTGGTTGATACGTGGCTGCCGTTGGTGTAGTCACCCCGTGTACACTTGTTCGTACCTTGCTGGGCTTCTTCATTCAGAGCATCGCGGGCTACTAGATGAGGTATGGGTGGAGATGATATCGCAGAATTATTGCCATCACTGAGGTATTAACTCACAATTTCTTGGTGTTCCACTCAGGAGTGGATTACTTATCGTGCATTATCTTTAGTATTTTGGTTCTTTATCGTTGTATTTGGGCTTTTTTTAGAGTAATTTATGTTTTTTAGGTTACACTCTTTTATTATGACATTTTCATTTATTTTTCTTTACATATTTTTATGTTAAATTCAATATTAGAACCAAACATAGCTGAATATCTTGTAGGTTCAAGCTTTTGTATCAGAAATTATGGCTGAAGAACTATGAATTAGATGTATTGTTAGATCAGGCCAAATTGACGACAATACCAATAGCATTTCCGGAAGGAATTTTGCAAATCTGAAAATGTCATTTGAAAGTATATTAAATTTCCAACAAAATGATGTCTGGATCATTTTTGTAGGACCTCCACTTATTGAGAAACATCAGATAGAAAATTGATCATTAAATGTAATAAAACGGGCAATAAAAATTAAAATTTTTGGCCACATTGACGACAATACCAATAGCATTTCTCGGTGGAATTTTGCAAATATTTTAATACAAATCAAAAATACATTAAATTACCTAAAAAATGAGGGCTGAATTATTCGGATTGGACTTCCGGTTCCGATATAATACATAAAAGTTTAAGTAATTGATATCATTATGACTAAGCAAATTGACGACAATACCAATAGTATTTCCGGACGGAATTTTGCAAATCTGTAAACTGCATTTGAAAGTAGATTAAATTTCCAATAAAATGGTGTTTAAACCAATTTTATAGGACCTCTATTTACTAAGAAACAGCGGACAGAAAAAGGATGATTAAACACAGGAAAAAGAGCAATGAAAATAATTATTTTTGACCAAATTGACGACAATACCAATAGCATTTCTAGGTGGAATTTTGCAAATATCTAAACACCAATCGAAAGTACATTAAATTACCTAAAAAATATGGTATGAATTATTCGGATTGGACTTCCGGTTCAAAGATAATACTGAAAGGATAAAGTAATTATGATCAATTGGTCTAAGCATATTGACGACAATACCAATAGCATTTCCGAACGGAATTTTGCAAATCTGTAAACTGCATTTGAAAGTAGATTAAATTTCCAATAAAATGGTGTCTAAACCATTTTTATAGGACCTCTACTTACTAAGAAACAGCGGACAGAAAATTGATGATTAAACATAGGAAAAAGGGCAATGAAAATAATTATTTTTGGCCAAATTGACGACAATATCAATAGCATTTCTAGATGCAATTTTGCAAATGTCTAAACACCAATCGAAAGTAGATTAAATTACCTAAAAAATATGGTGTGAATTATTCAAATTGGACTTCCGGTTCCGAGATAATACTTAAAGGATTAAATAATTGTGATCATTATGTCTAAGCAAATTAACAGCAATACGAGTAGTATTTGCGGGAGGAATTTTTGATAACACTTCTGACTCTATTACTGTCAGAAATAACCAAAATTCCTAAAGAGTATCTGTTTGTTGTCTTGATGGCTTTCAACCATAAAATCCGCAACATTTTTATTATGGAGTGCACCGAGCAAAAAATGCATAAAAACGCAACGAGCACACACGCAAAAAGCGCACGTAAATAACATAAATGTGGGCAATAAAAGCGAGTTTGCTCAATTGCGGCGGCTTCTTCGTCGCCGTCGTCGTCGTCGTCGATGGGGACGGCGTCATTCGCAAGCGTTCCGAAATTAATTACGCCGCATAAAAGCACGCATAATGCACGCTAAAGCGGCGTGAATAATTACGTGCAATAAATAATATTGTTTGATGCGATCGCGGGCTGCTGATAAGACGCGTCTGCGGGGAGGACTGCCTATCAAAAAGGAGTTCCGCTGACGCCAGCCAACTCTTCTCTTTTTGGCACTCGGGCGAAATTCGCGCTCGTAAACGCCGTTTATGACGAATGGAAACAATGCCATTCGGGCTGGCGCATTATCGTAAAAATTTAATGCAAATATTCTTTTTTCGGCGGCGGCAGTGATTGAATCAAAATAGCTTTCGTTTCTGGATGAGGGCAATCGCCTTCGAGAGGAAGTTAACATTTTAATCGGTGTTTTATTAAATTGTTATTAAGTTTTAGTATCCCTTGGTTTGGACATAATAAAATATAAAAAATTATCATTTTAGCTTTTTAGGCAAAATTGACGACAATACCAATAGCATTTCTAGATGGAATTTTGCAAATGACTAAATACCTATCAAAAGTACATTAAATTACCTAAAAAATGTGGTCTGAATTATTCAGATTGGACTTCCGGTTCCGAGATAATACATAAAAGATTCAGTAATTGTGATCATTATGTCTAAGCAAATTGACGACAAAACCAATAGTATTTCCGGATGGAATTTTGCAAATCTGTAAACGGCATTTGAAAGTGTATTAAATTTTTAATAAAATGGTGTCTGAACCATTTTTATAGGACCTCCACTTACGGAGAAACAGCTGACAGAAAATTAATGATTAAAAATAGGAAAAAGTGCAAAAAATAATCATTTTTGGCCAAATTGACGACAATACCAATAGCATTTTTAGGTGGAATTTTGCAAATGTCTAAACGCCAATCAAAAGTACATTAAATTACCTAAAAAATGCGGTCTGAATTATTCGAATTGGACTTCCGGTTCCCAGATAATTCATAAAGGATTAAATAAGTGTGATCAATATGTCTAAACAAATTGACGACAATACCAATAGCATTTCCGGACGGAATTTTGCAAATCTGTAAACGGCATTTGAAAGTGCATTAAATTTCCAATAAAATGGTGTCTGAACCATTTTTATAGGACCTCCACTTACTGAGAAACAGCCGACAGAAAATTAATGATAAAAGTTAGGAAAAAGTGCAAAAAATAATAATTTTTGTCCGAATTGACGACAATACCAATAGCATTTCTAGGTGGAAATTTGCAAATGTCTAAATACCAATCGAAAATACATTAAATTACCTAAAAAATACGGTATGAAGTATTCGGATTGGACTTCCGGTCCAGAGATAATATACATAAAGAATTAAGTAATTGTGATCATTTGCATTTACATAAGGACATAAATTACATAACATAACGAATATTTTCTCACGAAGCAAGAACATTCTAAAAGGATGCATAAACATCTAAAAATCATAAACGAATCACATTTCGTACATTTAACAATAAATAAAATGCAGCTCAAGAACACTCCGATTAATTAATCGTTGAGGAATCACGCTTAATTAATTCATGAACGGCGTCCATTGAACAATAAGGAAGCGCACACGCATTGGTCCTCGAGTGCATCAACCACCGCAAGAAAGCAAACGATCTAGAAAGCAACGAAAAAAAAAACTGATGAGCGAAAATCGCGCATGCGCAGAAATCACATGACTGAGCGCGATTGATGCGTTCGCGTAATAAACGCAACTATTAAGCAATCAAAATCAGATAAGAGCCGCTGTGTACACAACATAAAATCACTGCAATTACCGTGGTAGCGCGCAAGATTGCGGCCGAACAAGAAAAATCAATAAAAACATTTATTGAGCGCGGCTCTTGATAACGCGCTAGATCGTCATTACGCCCGTGGTCGGTTTTATAATTAGACGACACGCATGCACGTATTGCGACTCATTGCGCCGTCCAGCTGCGCATGCGCGTACGACTGAACAGACGGTTGAGAGCGCTGCGCATGCGCGCGCGCACATACGACGTGCTGAGCGCAGAAGCGATTTCACGCTAGAATCGCTAATATTTTAGCATTTGTTACGATTATGATGATGCGAGCGCGCATCGATTGTGCGTGTGCGCGCCCAGCGTGATATTTATTTAATTAAAATAGTTAAATTTAATTAATATTATTCGATGTCGCCGCATGTCGCCGCACGGCAGCGCGCAACATTGTCATCTCTTATGTTAATGTGTTCGGCGGGCATCGTCGCTGGCCATCATCATTGTTCAATCGGCGAAGAGTTCTTCGAACGCACCGAGACGTCCGTGTTGGATGCAACTGAAGAAGTCGAATTCGAAGCGCGATCCTCGAGGATGATAACGAGAGCGCAGGGCGCCCTTTCGCGTCGTTATCATTACCGGTCGATTATTGTCGGTGTGCGAAGAGAAAAAGGGGAGGGGGGATTGTTAGGAGATGAGCTGGTTCATAAATTGTCCGTTTTAGTGCGCTTTGTCCGCTTTATTCTTAATGAAACTATTAGGAAATGGCGAATTTGCATTCGGCGCTTAATTACGCAATGAAATGCAGGTAATTTTAATGATTGCGCTTATCAGATTGTCGCTCGCTTGTTTGCTCGTCTAATTAACTAATTAATTTGTCAAATTGTTCGTAAATTGTCGTTAATTCTCGTCAATATTGTCCGGGAACAACTTTTACTCCTTCTTCTTAGCGAATTTATCAACTTCAATATATTACATATATTATATGTATTTATTATATTATATATGTATATTATTTATATATTATTGGAATTGTTCAATGACTATTTTGTTGGAAATTTAATGCACTTTCGATTGGCGTTTACAGATTTTCAAAATTCCAATTAGAAATGCTATTGGTATTGTCGTCAATAAACTAAAAATTATAATTTTCTTTTTTTATATTTTCAATGTTTTCTCGGCAACCCGATGCCGGAGCGGATGACTTCAAAGTCCATTTTGTAGGAAATTTAATGTACTTTAAGGGAAAATTTACAAAAATTCACATTTCCATCGGGAAATCCTTTTGGCCTTGTCGTCAATGCGGATAAAATTAAAAAATGCAATTTCTATTTTTATTCATTAATTATTTTCTCAGCAACAAGAAGTCCGATCAAAACCAAACAAAGACTATTTTATTGGAAATTTGATGTACTTTCGATTGACAATCAGAAAATTTCAAATTTCCAGTCATAAGGGCTTTATTTCTTAACTTTAAGTACTCCTTTCTCTTTATCTGGAGAACCGGATGCTGTATCGAGACCGAACAAAGTCTATCTTTTTGAAAATTTTATGAACTTTCGATTAAAACATATAAATTTTCGGATTTCTATCTAGAAAATCTTCTGGTGTCATTGAATTATATATTTTTGCATCCACGATAACAAACAGATAAAATTCTCTACTTCTTTCAGATTTTTCTTCCTTCATTGTTGGAATCTTACTTGGATGGCATCTGACGTCTATGAAATTCGAGTAACAACTCATTTTTCACCAAGAAGCAGCCGACATGCGACTGATAGCTGAAGAAAATTACCCGCCATCGCGGAGCTCGCATGATGTCGCTCTTCATCATCTTCATCCTCATCTTCATATTCATACTGCACGAAGATCCAACATTATCAGAACGCTGCTAAAGTATTCTCTTGGTATGGAGGATTCCTCCATGCTGGGTGTTCAGTTGGCAGCCCAGTGAGGAACGAGACAAATTATAATGTTCTTCACACGTTCTTCATCTAGAAAGGATTACATATGGCTACAAAGTTGTCAAAGTGAATGTCATCCTGAAGAATTTCTGTAAAAAGGCATAACATTTTTAGGTTGAAACTTAAATCACTTCTGTTTTTTTACCTTATATTCAATTCTTATGTCTTAACCTCAATTTTCAAAAATTGTCTTCCATCTTTTTGAGAGTCTATCAATTATTTATTGTAAACTGGGGTTCGTTTGGATTGGAGAAAGATTTGATGACTTTGTTGAGTGTTGTTCTTCAGATCTGAAGATTTTTCAATTCAAAATTTTTTGAAGAAGGGAGAAAAAAAAATAATTCTGGTAATAATTTCTTGAAAAATATGATAATAGACAACCCAATATACGAACACATGAAGTTGCCTACACTCATCTTCATCATGAATTTCTTATTTTTGGAAAATACTAAATTCAACCTTCAAAATCACAAAACAAACACTTCATCTCCGAAAAAAAAACAAAATATAATCAAATACCACATAAAAACCATCGCATAAAAACTAATTTAAAACTCAAATGAGGAAGCAGTGCGCATCATGGTGCACGAAGGTCGCCTAATTAAGATGACAAATTCCCAGGCAGTTAACGTCGGAGTTATTTGTTCGCAAGAAGTGCGCAAGAAGCGTTCGCTTAGCGCCAAGAAAAGAGATCATTTGTTTAATTATAATATGCGCCATAAACGCACAAAATGAATGGCGACGATGAGCGACTCCTGAAGGCTTGTGAACCATTTCCAGCATCAGCGCTGCGGCTGTCAAGGAGCCGTCATCGGCGTCCAATCCAGAAGTGAACCAACTTTTTTACGCCGTTTACATCTTTTTCAAGTTAATTGCCTTCTGTCTCGTAAAAGAACGCGACGTGCATTAATCCCGGCCGGCAATTACAATTTTTCTTCGCGGTGCAAGCAATTAAAATCCCCAGCTTGACGGAGAAGAAGTGAAACATTCGCCACGTCATCGTCACCACGTGATGTGGATTATGTGCACGCTGGATCTAGACTCTAGATTCTTCTAGGATTCTTCGCGACGTGAGAAATTCAATGATTTGAGGTTATTTCAAGTGTTGCTAGTCGTTAAAGTTGAAGGAAATAATGGAGAGTGATAAAGAAGTTTGAAATTTGCCAAAAGGTGCAAAATGGAATCTACTTTATCGACATTTCTATACATACAATTTTTTTTTGATCTAAACTTCTGTTTTTTCTCATATGTAAAAATGTCATTGTTTAATAAGATGAAAGTCTGGTCAAAATCCGGAAGTCTCTTAACCTAATAGATAACTGTCATTTCTGACAACTGATTATCCTGGAAGCCATCTTGAATCCCACTTTCCAAAATATCTTTCACATTTCTTGAAGTTCAAATGAGTAGTGAGTGAATTTGTCACATTGTAATCATCCAGTCACGCCTCTTGAACGCGCACGGTGATCATTCAAGAAGAAATCATTCACAATTAGCTCGCCGCGCGTCATCCTCGCATCCTCGACGTCATCGTGCACATTTGCTTCGGCGACGCTCTCCTCTTCTTCGGCTGGAGGAGTTGGTGTTCATTGAGAAGGAGATTCAGTGAATATGCATCGAGTGTGGATTTTGTGTATCATTAAAATTCCAAGGCGCCGACCGAAATGTTGCGCGCCTGTTTCGCTTTGCTGCCTGCGTGTGTGCACGTTGATAATATATTAATGTGGAAGTGGGTGGGTCCGCTGCGACCATAAATCCCTAACACCTGACGGGACTCATTCGCTTCGTTCCATCCGATTCCATCGTCTCCATACACTCGTACCTCATCAACGCACCGAAGATTTCCAGATGATATTCAACTATCACTGGGGTTTGTTTGTTTCCAAGAGTTACCATAGCAACCTGAGTGTCAACGGTACCATAGCAACCCCCTAGGTAATAAACAGGGGATTCCCCCAGAGCATCATAATAAACACAAGTTGTTTATTCTAGTAACCATGGAAACTTCATTGTTTGTTTCCCAATGGTAACCATGACAATCTTTTAGGATTTTGAGGTGATACTGTATGCTGTTGGTCATTGATGTTTGCATACGACCAAATGCAATATAAACCTAATTTACATTTTAAAAACAAACACAAATATCGATTTCGAAGGGCGCCATCATCCAGCGCAGGCTCCAATTGATTATTAAATATTCATAACTCATTTACCTCCGCCGAAATTGAATGCTGCATGCGTGTCCATTGACCATCCCTTTATGTGATTAACAATTCGGACGTGAAGCGATTAGTTCATAATTCTCGATCGGTCGCCGTTTTTCCGGCCGGAATATTTATCTATTTGTGTCCGCTTCGCTTCGTTTTGTTTGCGTACTCCTCCAAATGAAAAACGCAGCTCAAATAGAAAAGCCAATGCATATAAATAAAGTCATTAGAATAAATCAAAGAGCGCTCGTAATTTATGTTGATTTAAATCACGCGCAGGACCGGACGCCGCATTTTTCCATCTCGTTTCTTGTAAGGGGAGCATAGTGAAATTCACTTTTATTTACTTCGGATTAATTGCATGTAGTTCATATTGGATAGAAAACCGAGGAAACAATCGCAAAGGAAGCAGCAGCAACAAAGGGAAACATAGACACAGAGATGTAAAACTAATTAATTTGCATTGGGATCCTGATGGAACTGCTTTGTTTTCGACGCTAAGTTTTTTTATCGTTACGCTATTTGTTATTTATTTCGAAGGAACATAAAACATTTTGTTTGGCAACTTGCTAACATCTTGCTTGATTGATAAGATAAGACAATGGAGATTCAGATGGGTTTTTCTGGTCGTTTTCCTATTTTGTTTATTTTGTTGCTAATTAATTGCTTGTTTATATATATTACGGAAATGGTTCAAAGACTATTTTGTAGGAAATTTAATGCACTTTCGACTGGCGTTTACGGATTTGCAAAATTCGCATTAGAAATGCTATTGGTATTGTCGTTCATAAACCCAAAATTATAATTTTCTTTTTTTACATTTTCAATCATTTCTCGGCAACCGGATGCCGGAGCTGAAGGATTCAAAGTTCATTTTGTAGGAAATTTAATGTACTTTAAGCTAAAATGTACAGAAATTCAGATTTCCATCGGGAAATTCTATTGGCCTTGTCGTCAATGTGGATAAAATTGAAAATTTCAATTTCTATTTTCATTTAATATTTTTTTTCTCAGCAACCAGACGTCAGATGAAAACCAAGTAAAGACTATTTTGTTGGAAATTTGATGTACTTTCGATTGGCATTGAGAAAACTTTAAATTTCCAAGCATAAGTGATTTACTTCTACACTTCAAATATTATATTCTCTTTATCTGGTGAACCAGATGCCGGATCGCATTTTACAGGAATGCATTTTGTAGGAAATTTAATGTACTTTAAGTTGAAATTTACAGAATTTCACATTTCCACCCGGAAATGCTATTGGCTTTGTCGTCAATGTGGATAAAATTGCAAATTTCAATTTCTAGTTTTATCTAATAATTTTTTTCTCTGCAACCAGACATCAGATCAAAACCAAACAAAGACTATTTTATTGGAAATTTGACGTACTTTCGATTGGTATTGGTTGGCATTCAAATTTCCAATCATAAGTGCTTCATTTCTCCACTTCAAAGATTATTTTCTCTTTATCATGTAAACCAGATGTCGGATCGCAACCGATCAAAGACTATTTTTATGGGTAAAGTGAAGATTTACATATCTGTTGCTAAAATTTAAAAAATTTAGTTGGTAAAGAAATTAAACCAAGACTTAAGCGCCTCTGCAATAAATCTCGAGGGAGAGTATTACCAAAAGAAATAAGCGCAATACGAACGCAAATTGAAAATGAAAAACAAATCACAAAACACCTACGTATTGCCTTTCATCATCCGGATCCATCGAGGAACGGTATGAGAAACGCATGCGAGCGATATGAATTGGACGAGGCTTTGTGTTCCCGAAAGGAGAGCCACACGGCCGAGTTATGAGCCATATAATAAACGACGTACCCAAAAACAATAAAATATATAGTTGGAGCCGTCCGGTATGCGGCCACTCTTCATCGGCCGGCCGAAGAGTGGAGGTATAAACAAACACATAAACGCGTAAACAAACACAGAATAAGTAAATACGGCCATATAACTCCGCCGCGCATAAGTTATTAATACAAAGGTGTAGTGTTGAAAAGGTAAAAAAGCGAGTCAATGAGAGCGCGCTCGTGGAGAAAAAAACTGACGAATGGTTTGCCTAAAGAAAGCCATAAATTTCAGGCCGCGGCAGGCGCGCACTCTCCTCTTCTTCGTCGTCGTGGTGCCCCACACTCTTGGGCACAGGTTGAGGAACAATGCCCGAGTGGACCGCGAAAGGGATGGGATTCAATTTGTAAACCAATTTTACTGGCGCAATAAAACTTATTGGTTTTAACCTGGCGTATGTAAACCATAGAGAACTGGATGGCGTCCTTTTCTGGCACAGGTCTCGACCATCCATGGGTTCGTTTATTACCACTTCTTTGTCTTGCAACCATGGTCAGCTATGGTCATCCATGGAAGGCGAATGTGAAGTGTAAATAATCGTTTGCATTTGTACCAGTCTTATAACTGACAGATGTGCAATAATCTAAAGATGAAAAATTTGAATTTTTGATTTGAGTTTCAGAAATAAATTCTGTACTATCAAATTTCCAACTCTAATTGTAAGTAAGCCAAATAATAATGTAATCAATCTCAATCATCTCAATCTCAACCATGAAGTTCGGAAATTTCTGAACCCAGAACAGATTCGGGACCATAATCAATGTTAATTTTTCGTCAAAATATGGTAAATGCCGTTTGAATCATCAAAATCGGTCCATTAGTTTCGAAGATATGAATATTTTTGCAAACTCGAGCGATTTTATGAATTTCAGTTTCTTATCCATTTTTTCTTCGAACGCTATTTCTGCTCTCCCCATTGTCAAAAGGGCATGAAACCATAGGTTTTTAGAAAGTACTCATCAAGACCTACAATTTGGTTTCAACTTTAGTATAATTGGTCCAATCCTTTAAAAGTTATACGCAGTTAAATGAGTGAAAAAAAAATTTTGCAATTTTAGGACACCATTTTTCAACTTCGGGTATTTCGTATCCCGCAGAAATTTGGGACCATAACCAATGTTATTTTTTCGTCAAAATATGGGAAATATCCTTTAAATCATCCAAATCCGTTCATTAGTTTCGAAGATATAAACATTTTTGCAAACTCAAGCGATTTTAAGAATTTCATATCGGTTTTTTCTTCGAACGCGATTACTACTCTACCCATTGTCAAAAAGGCATAAACTCATAGATTTTTGGAAAGTGCTCATCAAAACCTACAATTTGGTTTTAACTTTAGTTAAATTGACATAATAGTTTAAAAGTTATAAGTAGTTAAATGAACAAAAAAAAACAAAAATTTGCATTTTCAGATAATTTAGTTTTTTTCTTCAATGAATCTTTAATGGCAGTTTAACTTGACAAAAAAACGAAGAAATCTTCGCCACTTTTTAATGCATACCAAATGAAACATAAACATAATGGAATATCGATATTAAATAATTTGTAATCATATTTAATGCCATGCGCTAATGCGTGCAACGTGAAATACGATTTGAATGGCTCGGAGATGCGCGCAAGAAGACTGATTTTATTGGCAATTAATTGCTTCGCGGTAAGTTATAAACTCGCTTCATAAATAATTGTTAAGTGCCCATAAACGACGACAATTATTTGATTCCGGCGGCACTCGCTGATAAGCAAATAAACAAGTCGACAGCCAACCAACAAAACGCGTTTTGCTTATCGCTCGAGCACCTTTAATCGATGATAATGCCATCGATAATGTTTATACCGGAGCTAATTGCGCAACTATGAATAGTTTAGTGCAACGGGAAAAGAAGATTGTAAGTTTATTGATTCCAGGGTGCGCTTTTAAACTACAAGATGGTCGTTTTAGAAAAGCTGGACTATTTAAGAACAAAAAACAGGATTGAGTGTCAAATTTTGCAAGAACTTACTTTTAAGAAAAAACGAAATGTTACTCTGTGGAAAATGAAAATTCTCTTCAAGAAAGAACACCAATTTTATATTTCTAAAATCTCTTCATTACAACATTTGTTGGAATACCATCTTTTAAATTATAAGATCTTGTTGTATGTCATTGTTATTGTAAATTATAGGATTTTGATAACGATGATCCAATTTGAGATTAATAATTCATAATCAGATCTTGGAATTTGCAATCTGCAAAAATATGAAATGATATAATATGATATCTGTCATATGATATCTGATATATCTGATATCAATTTGGAGGTTAGGCACATATTGCATAGAAATATACTCCAAAATTTTCTAATATTTTCAACTATTTTTGATTTTTTTTTTAAGTTTATTTTGTTATTCGATTTTTAAAGTGTTCAATTTTACAAGAAATAAATGAATCTATTAATTTATTGTTAGGTCAACAATAACAATATTCTGTTTATAACCTCTTTTTTGTTGAAAGACACTTTTCAGAAAAACGAAATTTAAATCAGTGTGAAATGAAGAAATTCTTCAGGAAAAGACACATTTTTAAATTTTCAAATTTACCCAAATAGAGACAATAGAATTAGTCATGAAAAAAAAGTTATTTACTAATTTGTTGGCAATGATTTCTGGAAATATCATCTTTAAACTTCTAAAATCTTGTTGTAAATCATTAATATTGTAAACTATGGGAAGATCTAACTAGATATTGGTTATTGATGAAATTATTGATCAAATTTTGAAACTTGTAATCTGCAGAAATACGAAATGAAATGATATCTGGTATCTGAGAAGCATTTTTTCCAAAATTATCAGCGATTTAAAAAAAAATTTACAAATATTGTATTATCAGTTCTTGAGAACTTACTTAAAAGTTTTATAATTTTTGCACCAGAAAAAAGTAACAAAAATTGTTACTTCTTGTAACCCTGAAAACCAGACCTCTTAATTTATTGAAAACTTGTTGTTTCAAATGGTGAGGAACGCGTTCCAATTAAATTGGAAAAATGTGACGCTCGGTTAATTTCCGACCTCGACGTTTCCTCTCTCCTCGACTTCTTCAGCTCCGCGGTTCATTCATTAGGCTTTGGCGATGGTGCTGGCGGAGGTGTGATGCGAGTGTCCCAAGGGCGGTGACTTATGGGCTCGGATGGCGCCAGAACGACCCGCAAGCGTTTCGCATTTCACATCTGGCGGGTTTTGATTTACATGCTGGATGGCTTTCTTTGATTTATTCCAGAAGAAGCTGCATACCAAACCAACCCACGTGACATGGACCCACGAGGGACACCCTCAAAACATAGAAAACCCTGAAAGGAAAGATATAAGGATTTTTGGGATGATTTTTTGAAAAATTCGTCCTTGATGGAAGAAAATCTGTGAGATACTTCTTGAACAAATACAATTAGCGATCGCAGTGAAGGCATAATGAGCGGGTGCGGAGGTGCTGAGACGCCCATGGCTTCCGACCTGGCGGTCCATGGGTAATAATAGGTTGGGCCCATCACGAGGTACCACACACTTCTTCATTCTTCGCCCGGCTCTTGGATTTACGAGTGTTTAGTTGATGTGCTGTGCTGTAATCATTGCACACGTTGTTTTTTGTTTTCTTTTTTATGAAATTTTCTGTAGTTCTTGAAGATTTCTTGTCCGCAGATGATATTTCCTGACCTGGATGTGCACCATCAATGGCGGCTTGTGATTTCTCAAAGAACTCACGTGCGTGTGTGCTTCATTTACAATTATCATTTATTATCGGTGTTTATGGTCGGTTTGTCGTATTGCTCCAGGTTCGCGTGTGGTTAATGCGTGGTCCAGATTGGTGTCCGAGTCGTTGACAACCGAATGGGACAATGCAAGATGTGGAATTGTTCGTGGTATGGATAAAGATTGGAAATTAAAGGAAATGATGGACAGCAAATGGCGGATGGGAAATGTGGTGAAATGGAGGCTCATGGGTAATTAGTCAAGTGCTGTCAACACGCAAGATGGATAATTAGAGGTAATTCTAATGATAATGCAATGTTTGAAGTTGAAAGTTTGAGGTGTTTCATTGTTGGATACAATTTCGAAGAGAAAAAGTTGGAAATTTTGGTTTTTCATTGTTAGATTCAATTTTGAAGAGAAAAAATGTTTGAAATATAGTTTGGATATCAAACAGAATTTTGACAACAGTTTTTTTTATAATAATTGATGTCGACTTATGAAATTGTTAATTTTTAAGCAACTGAATATTCATTTTCAAAATTACTAATTACGAATTGAAAAACATTGAGTAAAATCATTGGCAAACTCAAATACTTTGTTTTTAAATTCAAAATATTAATTATGAAAAGATTTTCATGAACATTGAACAAAATATGACACTATTATTAATATTATCATTGTTCTAATGAGAATCCAATATTTAAACTCGAAAGTTTTCATTGTTAAATAAAATTTCGAAGAGGAAAACGTTGGAAATTAGGTTGAAAATAAATAAAAAGAAATATTTTAAGACACATTTTCAAAACTTACTAAAACTATGTATATGCATTCAAAAAACAAATTGGGAAACAACAAAACAACAAAATTATTGATGAACTGAAATCCTTTCTTAAATTCTGGATATCATTATTATTAATCTTGAATAATTAGTAAACTATAGTATTATCAAAAAAACTTTTTCAAATTTATTGCCTAGTGGTACTTGAAACTTTGTTGAAAAAGGTCAATTTTCCATCTTGTAATTTGAATTTTAAAATTCTTTCTTGAAGACATTTGAATAAAACTCTTATGTTGAAATTTTCTTTGGTAACCAGAAAAATCCAACTATTAAAATTGTTTAGCATCCTGTTAGACTATTCATAAAGTTTACAGTTTGACGTCTTACTTTCAATCAAGCACCTTCGGTTCGTTTCATCTTCCATCCTTAGAAAATCCCATTTGAAACCATATGAATACTCCCCAGTTCCATATGTTCAATGCCAAAGCAATTTATCATCATTATCCAACAATTGATCGATGGGAGAATCATTGAAAACGATCAAATGATCATTATTTCGAAGTTGTGCAATAAAAATTAAAATCAATTCAATCATCTCCCATCACTCCTAATTGCCCGATAATTTCCTCCGATTTAACCACATAAACATCTCCAATCACCAATTACAATATTCGTAACGATCAATGCAAATTTCATTGCCATGCAAATGGAAATGACGTACAAGAAATCCACAATATTAATGCGAGATTTTAATAGAAAATTAAATGTAAACGTCGAGCGGAAGCAATATCTTGCGCGTATAATGTTCCTCCATGTCTTGTAGCAACTTGGAGAACAGAAGCAAGAAGAGGCGAACAAAAAAAAAGAAAGAATTCACACGCATTAGGAAATCGATTGAAAAATCAATATCGCAATTGTCTCGTGCAAATCGTGCGAGTCATGCGCCACGGCTGCAGGTTGTGTTCCCAGTCGCAACGAGGACCATTTACAGACCGGACAAGACGTCCAACAAGCGCGTAATTCTTCGGCATCGAGCAGGACAACATCCAGCAGCCGAAGAAGCCGCGTGTTGCCGAAGAACAACGCCGTAACGAGCAACAAATAAAATGCAGCCGCTCCGAAACGAAGTGGGAACTGGGAAGAGAGAGGTGCGAATGACAACGAGAACATCGAACGCACTTTTATTTAACACCTCTTCCTCGTGAGTTACGACCTCTTCGCTTGCATTAACACCGACCTAGAGCTCGCCAGCCGTGGTCTCCGGTGCTCAGGATGGTACTTTATTAGATTTCAGTTTGAATTACAATTACACTTCTTTCGTGGATTGAATTTTAATTATTCCCTCGAGATGCTATTGTTTGGTACCAACGCCAGTTCGGAATTTCGCTCTCTTCGTGGTGTCAACGATCAAAGCGTTTGTCATCAGTCATCCGAAGATGGACGCCGTTTTATCATTTGGTGTTTGATTAATTGTTCCATCGCCGTCAACACATCTTTCAACTTATATCTATCTGCACGCGGTTCGATTCATTGAATAGTTTCTTTCTCTTCCGTTTCGTCGCCAGCTCTAGGAGACAACGTGAAGGCATCTCTTCACCTATGACTTCTTCAGCTGCTGCTTCTTCTTCTGCTGGGCGATTACGCTGGCTTTTATCTGCATGCTGGATGCCTCTTCTATTCGATTCACATGCGTATTGAATGTGGGCTGAAAAGGCTTCCATGTGTCTTCAGATCGTCATCGCGATGGTCATCATCGTCGTGGTCGTGACGTTCGAAATTCGGCAGCATCATCCTGCCGTCATCTAGATACGTGTGCTCGTTCCGAAGAAATATTCGAAGCATATGAAGGATGAGAAAAAAGATGAGTATGACAAAGCTTCTTTATGGTATGGTATCTGGGATGGTATTTTCGTGCAGGAAGATCTTCAGAAATGGTATTAAGTGATTTTCTAACTACTGAATCCAGTTTTGAAATCTTCATTTACTCAAATATAGAATATATATAATAATAATAATATTTATAATTTCAAATAACCCCACTTTAAAAAGTATGATCCAAACAGGAAATAATTGAAGTGGAACAGTTGTAGGAAACTGATAATAAATATAATCCCCCTTCAAGAGATCATATCTGGATTAAATTCATCATCTCCATGACTGAACATATCATTGCTACAATCAAATAATGGTGCACCTGATGATACATTGGTTCAGTTGAATGCTTCCAACATTTGGCATCACCTGAAGAGAACAAAACGTTTCAAAAGAGCAGAGGACTCTTTTTCAATGTCAGGCCATTGTAGGGTTCAATCAGTGATGAAATTGGGACAGGTGATTCTTGCTACAATTCTGACCTCCCATTGCATCTAGGGATCAAATTTTGATCATCCATGCGTTTATAAATCAATCTTTGAAGATATTACAGAAAACATTTGCAGGTTTAAATGAGGAACCTTCTGGTAATTGAAAAATTAACAGTAATTATGTCTTAATATGGCTCTTTAAGGCTAGTAAATGGGTCCATGGATCTTCTTGGTTCATGGAGTCAAAAATGATTGGTTGAATGAACCAAAAATGGGACTTCTATTCATAGTTTCTTGAAGACAACTTCAAACATTGATTTGCAAGAACAAAAAGCAACAGTAAGATGCCTTCAAGGCTTGGGTCACCTGCAGACATCTCAATGTGCCCACATCTGTCAATAAGGAAGTGACCCGAAGATATTCTGATGAACATCTAAATCAAAACAATAGCACCACTCAACTCAAAATGGTAGTAATACTTCTGACAAAGCGTTACAAAACGAATCAAAAAAACCCACTGCAAGCAAGTTGCTTGTCATTTCAAGTACCTCCGGAGCAGACAATGTGAAAACGGTGTGCCATGCTGAAGACTCGACGGCGGCCTACTTGAAGATCTCTTCGTGTCGTGATGCGGATGGTCGATGACGTTGCGGATGACCACTGTCCAAACCGCGGGAGCCCATTCGATCCAGCGTCGCTATGACGATGCAATTTTTAAATACCCTCGAAGAGGTACTTCCAAGCCATCCATGGTAGAAGAGCAACCAAAGAACGAAACGAATGAAATCCTCGTGAGTCATTCGACATTCGCTCTTGATTCGCACGTGGAAAATAGAAACGAAGAATAATAAAAAAGTTGGATGGATGAGGCTCGACGGGGCGTACAACGACCACCACCAGCACCAGCTATGGTAACGTGTCCATCGGAGGATGCGTGGGGGCTGGTTGCTCCAGGATGCAGAAAGTGGACCACGTTCATCTCTGAATGGCGCACGTGCGCGACACGCTCGTAATGTAAACCTATTCATTAGTGCGACCACAGGGAAAAATCCCCCGGAACCGGAGGGTGCTTCCGGGCTCCGGGAACCCACGCGCGCGCGTCACGGGTTGTTAATGTGTGTAGGTGCAGACATGAGCTTCAAGGGTTGATGGCGTTGTTCGAGCGGAATGTGCTTGTGCCGAATCGGCTTCGGCGATTTAGTGATGCGTACGGCAATCGACATCGCGATTTGATTATGTGCATCACGTGCGAGCGCCCCCTATGCTCGCTGGAAATCCCCGATTTGTATGCGGACTTTGTTTGGTTCGCGTGCATGGATCGAAACTAATGAGTGTCTCATTACCAGTAATGGTAATGCTCTTCCAGCGACATAAAAGCTGCGTATGTTTGTATGCGTTTGAAGGTTTCTTTAGAGCCATTTTTTGGTTGCTAGGTTACCAATGATGTGTTGATATTGACATGTTATTGATATGATATTCAATCACAACAAATAATAAAATTGAATCAAAAGGAGAAATTTTGTTGATGACCCATCTTCTCAAATTATTCCTTCCATAACCTCTAAAATATCTCACACTTTTTCTGAGAAACAAAGAACCCAAATCGATAACCTCTTCAACAATTCCTAAACCAACCAAATTACAATTTCCGGAACTTCTTCAACTTCCGTGATAACAATCACCATTTTTTGGTACAATGATAAGGTCCCTTGAGTAACCATGGAACAACGAGTGTCATATTCGTTCCGAGGGTGAAATTGCCATAATTAGGACATAGAAACCCACCCCAACCGCCCCAATCACCCTAACCTCTACACCAGAACTCAAAGCCTCTTGTAGATGGTAAAGTACTCGTCGTCGTCGCTTCATAGTTGACTGGCCGCATTTAGTTGTAGTCATAAAGCACGCCAGTTCAGGAAGCTTGGTTGATTTTGAGTAGGGAGTGCATGATATGAAATGGTGGTGAAGTTTTTGCCCAGCGGGGCACGCTTGTTACATTGAATTATCACGCTACAAATGCTGCAAATTTGATATATCGCGTGGTAGACACCCCATTTCGGCGGTGGTTGCGGCGATGACGATGGCGATGGTGATGATGGTGATGGTGATGGAAGGAAGGGAAGTGGGCAAGTGTCATATTACATGCGTTTGACTCTTCGGATGACATAATATTAGCGTGTTATTGCTTCATATTAGTGGAGTTAAACGAATGTACAAGGTACTTGATTTCTCTTTTTTTTTGTTGGGGTTGATTTGGATTCAAGGAAGATTAGAGTTTTTGGATTTTTAAAAGTGTCAGTTTTCAGAGGAAAATTATGGGTTTAAATGTGTTTTTTGTACTTCAGAGATATTCAAATTAAGTAATGGCAATTTTAGGCCAAATTGACGACAATACCAATAGCATTTCTAGATGGAATTTTGCAAATGTCTAAACGGCAATCGAAAGTACATTAAATTACCTAAAAAATATGGTCTGAATTATTCGGATTGGACTTTCGGTTCCGAAATAATACACAAAAGCTTAAGTAATTATGATCATTATATCTAAAAAAATTGACGACAATACCAATAGCATTTCCGGACGGAATTTTGCAAATCCGTAAACGGCATTTGAAAGTAGATTAAATTTCCAATAAAATGGTGTTGGAACCATTTTTATAGGACCTCCACTTACTGAGAAATAGCTGACAGGAAATTGATGATTAAAAATAAAAAATGCGCAACAAAACCAATAGTTTTGGTCAAATTGACGACAATACCAATAGCATTTCTAGGTGGAATATTGCAAATGTCTAAACGCCAATCGAAAGTACATTAAATTACCTAAAAATTATGGTCTGAAATACTCGGATTGTACTTCCGGTCCCGAGATAATACATAAAATATTATGTAATTGAGATCATTATGTCTAAGTAAATTGACGACAATACCAATAGTACTTCCGAACGGAATTTTGCAAATCTGCATCTGAAAGTACATTAAATTTGCAATAAAATAGTGTCTGAATTTTTATAGGACCTCCACTTACTGAGAAACAGCTGACAGAATATTGAGAACCTCTAATCTAGACTGATATTCTAATCTTCTATTCCAGCATAGCTCTTCCTAAATTTTGAATGAAGACCTTCCAGACTTTACAAGCAAAACACCCCCAACGTCCCAACCATCATCAGAAAGCCAAAATGTGACCACCTTGACGATCTTCTAGTATTCTCTTCACGATACCTCCAACAAGTGGAATAAAAGTGACTCTTCGAGCTCTCGACACGAAATGAAATCAATAAATAAACCAACCCATGGTGCACGTACCGACCACAGGTCATCATAATCCGATCGCTCGATCATGACGATCACATCGCTGAAGCCTCTGCGGCCGTGCACGAGCGCGACTGCCCGCCGACGAAGAGTCCAATGGTGTGTGCCCTTCTTCGGGCGCTCTTGATGATGGAGCGCGGCCGCACAAGACGCGCACTCGGGGGGGTTCCGTTTTCGGAGCACCCGGTGCCTGCGCGTCAAAGAGCCCCCTCCGACTGTTTTATCGGCTGAGAATGATAATTACATGACAACACGTGGTTTATCGACCACGAGGGACCCACTTGCGCCTCTGCCGGGCTCCTCCGCGACGAGGATTTACGATGGGAACACGAAAGATCGCGCCCGGCGAAGGGCGCTCGCGCACGCGAACCACCACGAAGAATGAAGAAATAGATGCGCGACGAGCGTGCGCACACCGAAATGAGATTTTTGTTTATTGACGCCCCGAAATTACACGTCGCATGGGGCCGCGCATATCCCATCGATTCGTTAATCGATTCCGCAGTCCGTGTGTACGAATCGTAAATTTCGGTAAGTGAATAATATTTGGATGGGGCCCATCGAGCCCCCAGTGCGCCCATCTAAGCACCGACCGCCCTGATTAAACACTCAAATGAGTGTAATAATCGTAAATTTGCTTTAAATGGTTTTACCGCCATTTTCAATGATTTTCCACTAGTGGTTTAAAAATTTTTTGATTGTTTTAGGTTTCAGGTCTTGAAGAATTATTTTTGAAGAGATTTAGCACTACATGGAATTATTAGATTGATTCCAGAAAGGTTTGTTAATTAAACAATTCAATTTCTTTGAAGTTTATCACTTGATCAATACTTAACAAATATTTATCAAAAAAGTGTTTTTAATATAAGTCATTGTTATACACTATTCTGCATCTAAATTATCCAAAAAAACGATAGCTTCAAAGATATTGAATTGAATTCATATGTTCCATCCGGAAATGATCATAAACTTTGATTTACAAAAACCATGACTCCCAAAGACATTTATGACCAAATAAATGAAACAGCATGTTGAACATATCTTTACATCCTGCTGAAAATACATGCAGATTCTCAAAGAATCCCCACGTGGTAATTGAAACATTTCCCTTCATTTAATTTTCCAGTTCATTCGACTGTTAAATAGAATCGAGGTGTTTTGATCGACTCCATTACCTCAATCAACTGCCTCACTTCTTCGCGTGGACCTGTTTCCTCCAGCAGCCATAAAAGCCCCTGCACGAATATTTCGCAAATTTCATAAAAACCTCGTTGCGAGTTTATTCGCTGTAATATATTGGCACTACTGCCATAGAATTTCGCCCATTTTGCGCGCGCAAGCGCAGAAAACTCGAACGTTGGAAATCCGCAAATGATCGCTGACTGGCTGTAAACTTTTGACGACGTTTGCATTATGAAAGCCTCTCGACGCTTTCGGATAGTATTGCATGGAATCGTAAAATTATATGGCGAAAATTAATTTTATACATGTATCTATTGCTGCGAACGGACAACTCGCGCTGATGATAAAGATACAGCTTGGTTGGCTGCTGCTTTTCGCCGCGAAAAACGACTAACAAACCATCGAGCAACAAGTATTGGCTATTGGCTATTTACCAATTGGTATTTGCATGTGCAGAACGCGAAGGTGCGTGGCGCTGTAAATTTTAATAGGCGCACAAAAAATATCCATTTTCATAAATCATTATTTCATTATTGTTGTATGCGCCTTCATGCCGTTCGTATCTGTAAGTTGTTTGCGCATGCGCACTTCACTCGACTTAAACGCTTAAAGATTCAAAGAGTGAAAGCAAGGATTTAAAATTCTGTTTCAAAATTACTTGACTTTCTGCATGCATAAATTTTATGACTTTTGCTCTAATTTCGCTGGATTTTTTGCGTGCAAAATTTTGGTGTGTATTGTGACGGATGTGGTCACATTTCAAGGGCATTAATTTCCGTTCCTCGTGGTCGTTTTGTGGCTGGCTGGCGCCAGAATGGCTGCAAAGTCAATTAGACACACTTCTCAAATTTCATATCTGTCCTCTCGTATTTTTTGGAACCTAAAACCAAACATTTAGTCTCGAAATTAAAAACTAAGACAAAATATTCAAGTAATAAATGTGGAATATGTTCGTTAGAGTTTACCGAGAACTGTTAACGTTTTAATTTTGTTAATTTCTTAGGATTTGGTGAATTATTAACGTGAGAGTTTGTGGACTCGTTCGGAAAAATGCATTCATGGCTCGAATTACTGTAATTTCACTTCCAAGCTGCTAATGTAATTAAAATATCTTAGTGTGGTTTTTATTTCCTTTCTTCCAGTTCTTATTTTACTTCGTTAAGTTTAAATGCGTTATATCAGTGGAAGAAATTTACGTTTTTATGTTTTACTTCTATTTCTAATCTCGATAAGTTTACTCGTTTAGTTTAATTCCACTTTTTACAGTTTTACAACTTTTTACCAGTAATCATGAATCATTTCAATTGATAAGCTAAAAGAAAGAATTTTAAAATGTTAACATTTATAGGTTAGATTCCTTGTATAATTTCAAAAATGAAATTATTGATTTTTGAAATTTTCATTACCTTATCAATTCCAATAAAATCCTGTTGATTTAAATGACTGATGTTAATAACAAAAAATTCTGAAGACAATTGCACCCCTTGAAATGAAGACTTGAAGAGGAAATGCACCACATTTCACATTCAGTATTGAATCGCCAAACGTTTGCACTGTTGCTAATCTACAAAGTACACACTATTAACTTTTTACGGCAAACTAAACATTCTTTATGCATGGTGCAACTTTGAGGTTAAATACAAGCCTGTACTTGTCGTGGTTAAATTGTTTGCATTTCTGATTAAGCGCCAGATAAAAAGCTTGCTCGAGGTGCACACACAATGGAAGCAGGAAAGTGAGAAAGGCGCACAGCCTTAAATAAATACGGAAGGTAGGCGATCAAAAAATTTGTTTGACTTCACCAGTGACTTCTTTAATCCGGGCAAATATTTGCTGTCATTTAATAGGGTTCCATTGCTACTGTTGCTAAAACATTCAAAGACCAAGAGATATGGAGATTTTTAGAAGTGTGGGGTTTTTATTTATAAGAGGAAAGGCACCCTTGATATTAATTTGACATCTGTTTGACAATGAACAACTTGGATGTTACAATCCATAATCGTAGATTTTCTCAAAGTTGTTCAATTTTCAAACTTTGTAAAATTAAGGCAGAGTCTGGTCAGATACAAACATTGAAATGTGGGTTTACCTTATGTTGAGTTTTCTGGAAGGTTAAGGTGTCCTAAGGGTGGCTATTGCTTCCAAAATTGGTATCTGATACACAAATCAATCTTTGAAACCTTCCTGAAAGTAAGAATTGAACTGGGTTTGGTAAAATATTCTATTAGTGAATTCCTAATGTTTGTATTTCTGGTATTACCTCTTTCCTAGGGTACCACTATTACCATGGTTACATCTCACCTAGCGAGCTAACAAACAACCCTCACAAATTAATCAATACATCTGACAATGTTATGTACCTCAAATTTCAGACATGGATATTGTAACTTATGAAGGTGTGGGTTCTTAGAAGGGAGGAAGGGAGAACACCCTCATATGATTTTTGGTTACAATGGTTTTGGAGATGTTCAGTTGTACCTTACTTCAGTTGTCTAGTAAGGTACAAACATTGAGAAGTGGGTTTACCTAATATTGAATATTCCGGAAGGTTCGGGTATCCTGAATGCTCTTATTGCTTCCAAAATTGGTATCTGATTCACCAAACAACTTTGAAACTTTTTCTGAAAGTAAGAATTCAACTGTGTTCAGCAAAATATTGCAGTAAAGTGAATCCCCAATGTTTGTATTGCTGGTACACCCTCCTTACTAAGGTACCACCATCACCATAGTTACATCCGACCTACAGAGTTAACAAACAAACCTCACAAATTAATCAATACCTCAGACAATGTTATCCAGCTCAAGTTGCATTGTTTCTGTGATATAATCCAGTGATAAACAACAATCAAGTGACATGTGTTTGACATCAGGGTTTGGCCTACCAGGATCACCTAAGATCTACTAAGCCCATGTTCGCCTACTCCGTGAATCGCATCGCGCTGATGGAAATGTAATAACTTAACCTCCTTCGACTTAACCTTCCTTCGACGGAGTTTAGCTGCAACATTCGAGCACGGATAAATCTCAATCAGAGGTAATTAATTTCTCACGGGCATGCATACCTTGTGTGTGCGCGCGCATGAAAGGCCGTCGCGAACAAGCGAGGCCTGATTGAGACGTCAGCGCTGGGTTTGCTCGCACAATAAAAACGCCGTAATAAATTACCAGTGTTACCCTAAACCCTCGCCTTCGACCGGCGCTGGCTAAGCCGCTAACAACTATACATAGTCTTCGCATTTATTTATTTCCAGCATGCCTACGACGACAACGCACGCCTGCCCAGCACGCGGGCGCTTCTTTTCATCGGGAAAATCAACAAGAAGAGCCGAGAAGAGAAGGTGAAGGAAGGCGAAGACGCCTCCGATGGACTGATGGTGACTTGGCACTTCTGCGCGTGGAGCACAAGTGATAATTAAATTATTGAACGCCGAACGGCGAATGGTGTGATCCTCCAGGCCCCAAAACATCATCATTATCTTGGATTTCTTCCCAGCGCCTTCGACGCCTTCGAGGATTGCTTCACATGGATGCTTCTTCGGTTTTGTAATTCGGGGTTTTGCATCAGGTACCTTTTAGGTTATGTAATTTCAAGTTATGAAGTCAATTCGAGATGATTTCTTTTGTCTTTTCAGGAGGTATCTCAAGAAGGTTAACAGAGATGATACAGATTCGAATGGCACCCTAAGAACACCTATCAATTGTTATGGTTAGCAGAGATGGTACAGATTTGAATGGTACCTTATGAACATCTAACAATTTCTTGTTGTTTAAAGAAATGGTACTGAATTTTATGGTACTCTAAGAACATCTGAAACCATATCCTGAAATCATGAGAAAAGACTTACCTGAAGAAGGATAGATGATAAAACAGAAAGGTCAAGGAAATCTGAGTCCTAAAGAAAAGAATTTGCTTCAAAAGGATATTGAACCATGAATGGTACCTTTTCAACAACTGTCAATGTCTTATGGTTAGCAGAAATGGTACAGATTTTGATGGTATCCTTTCTACTTCTAATTGTTACCAGAAATTGTGCAGATTTGCAGATTTTCTGAAGGGAGTTCTGTGAAAGGTTGTGAAACCATGTTTTGAGACCATGGAGGAAGTTTACCTGAAAAAGGATAGATGATAGAACAGAAAGGTCAAGGAAATGTCAGTCCAAAAGGGAGGAATTTGCTTCGAAAGGATATTGAACCATGAATGGTACCTTAAGAATAACTATCAATGTCTTATGGTTAGCAAAAAAGATACAGATTTTGATGGTATCATAAGAACATCTTTCTACTTCTTATTGATACCAGAAATTGTGCAGTTTTCTGAAGGGATTTCTGTGAAAGGCTGTGAAACCATGTTTTCAGACCATTGAGGAAGTTTACCTGAAGAAGGAAAGATGATAAAACAGAAAGGTCAAGGGAATTTTGGGCCTGAAAGGCTGCATTTGCTGGGAAATGATATTGAACAATGGAAAACAGATTCATAGCTCACTTCCTCAATTGGAAATATCTCCGGAAAGATGTAATCCGAGATAAAATCTGATTGATTGAAAATTTAAGCCCTTCACATCCTCGAGGATTTGCCAGTAAGTCGATCGTCGATAATGATAACACCGTAGTAATTGATAAAACGCTCCCTAAAATGACGCACAAAGCATATGCTCCCTGAACGTCCCTATCCACTCCAGACCCACACAGGCCTCTATCACATTTCATTCCCGATCCACCCTGTCTGCAGAGATGCAGCTCCCTTTGGACCTCAAACAACCCAAAGCCCATCACTCCCCTAAAAACCATCCGAAAACAAACCCCAGCACCCGTTTGTAATCTAGTGTGACAGCACCGTATTAACTCGCATTGTGCCGTTTTGTCACTAATTGAACGGTTCCATGGCAGACATGAAGAGTCGAGTGCACCCTCCCGAAGAATATACCCCAGATGAAGAGATAAACAAACCGAAACCGTGACATAAGGGGCACGAACGACGAAACAACTTGATTAGCGCAATTGACGCACTTTTTAACTGTGTCGCATTCATTGATGATGGTTTTATGTCTCCACTGATGATGGTCGATTAACGTGGTCGATGGGGTTGTTGCACATTTGTCACATGGCGGTGTTGCAAAGGTATAAGGAGGAATGGCCGAAAGGGTGGTTGCGTTAATTAAGAGAGAAATCAAATGGTATTGTTGTAAACCAATGGTATCTATGCTTCAAGTATCTTGGCACGCATTTCGGTGTTTGAGCAGATGGTGGACGTGTTGTTTAGAAAAAAGAAAAAGAGTCTAAACGAAACGAATGTCGGTTGCTTGCAAAGCGATGGCTATCTTGAAATATATTTGCTATGAAAACCTGACAAGTTAATGGTTTCTTTCATGTTACCATTACGTGGGTTTTAGATGAGTGGCTTCAATGCAAAGTTGGCAATTGAGGTGTATTCTAAATGTTGGTTAGAATAGAGACAATTGTAATTGGGCTGATTTTATTACTTCATTTTTCAGCCTTGAAGTTTCTTCTTTAGTGTAAATTTAAATTGTATAGCAACAATTAACTCAGAAGTACATCATTTCAGTATATCTTTTGAAATAGTATAGTACTTTTTAGTTTCAATAGTCAATCTTACAATATTGATTAGTTGAAAAATGGCAAATTATTGATTTTATCTATTTCCACTTTAAATAATGTTTTAATTGATACAAAATTCATAATTATAGAAGAAATTAAGTAAATAGTTATCCATTTAGTAAATATACCTCAATATAGTTTTTGCTCTCAATTTTTACTTTTGACTATGTTTGTATCTTGTTTGACAAGTGAATTCTTCATTTCCATCAACTCAAAAATGATATTTGAATAGATTGTTTATCTCCTGTTTGAAAAATGTCATTTCTAAAACTAAAATTTTTAATCATAGAAGAAATATGACTTAAAATGTTTCAACTTGCTTTAGATTCCCTAGATTCCTAAATTTTCAAATTGATATTATAATTCTGAATTGTAAAAGGGTTATCATTCTTTGATATTTTTTTATCGTATCGTTTGGAATTATATCACTTTAGTTAATTGTTAAAAACAACGAAGACTTCAAAAAATTCAAAAATCACCAAATATCTCATTGAGAAAATCCGTATCCTAATAATACACATCGTTGACATTAAGAACGTGTCTCAGATATTTTACGTGATGCAGATTCCAGAGCAAAGTAGAAATGAAAGATACACAAGCTGGAACACAAACATCACCGAAGAGAAACAAATGTCTAATAGGCTTCATGTTGCTTCATATACTCCATTCAAGCAACAAGAAAGTATCTTAAGCCAAATGACTTGAACCAAACGCATTTACAAAACGACAACCAGCAACAACAACAACAACAACCTCAGCAACGTAACAACAACAATAACAGGAATGATGTTAGAAAACTTACCAAGTAGGCTGGAAACCATCCATCGAACCCATCCTGGAAGAGGCCTGAAACAATGTAACCAATACGTTCATCGACTTTTTTCCAACCTGGGGAAATTCATCCAAGAAAAACATTCCGTTGTTACAATGCAATTATCGTTTTCCATACACGTGCATCTGAACTCAAGCCAGGTTTTTCCACGCGGATTCAACGTGGGCGATAAATCTCATCCTCGAGATGTTTTTTTTCCCCAGCCAACATCTAATGCTAAACACGCTTCTTTTGGGTTTCCCCGAGTTGTACGCTGGCATTGCATAAAACTCTCGGGTGAATGAAGAAGATGCTTTCGCCATAAGCTGCGGTTGGAGCGACATCCGGATTTGGTGCATTTTTCGTTAATGATGTGGAGTCGCGGCCGTTTTGTGATGGCCTGTGACGAAAAATTCAGACGTCGCGTTGATTTATTGCCTTGAAGCGCCTCGAAGAAGAAGAAGAAGAAAAAAAGGAAACTTGGTCGACGAAGACGCACAGTTGTCAAAGTTGGAGGAGATGGATGGCTGCAGGCTTGACAGGAAGCTTCTTGTTTCGAAGGAAGAGCACCCGTCATTAATAAACGGGCATGGAGTAGAAATGCCTCAGGGATATTCGAATCTGGATTTGGATGGTCTAAGAATCTCTCTTCGGAGAAATTGGATTGATACGAGAAGCAACGAAAAAACCACAACTCATGAGATACAAACATGTAAATAATAATTTGTTTATTTAATTTATATAATTAATTAATTATTAATAATTAATAGGAATATGCTACCACCTTGTTGTGTTTCGTGTACTTTCGTGTTTTTCCGTCTCTGTTGACTGATATAGTTTTCTTCACTGTTATCTGATTGTGAGGTAGCCTTAATTTTACGAAACAAAATTTTTTCTGCAATTTGTGAGCATTCAAGTGTAATTATTGCAACAAATCGCCTCCATACACTATACACGATATGTTTATACAATTTATAGAATAGCAGGAATAAATAATATATCTCGGAGGCAGCCATTTTGTTGTTAATCAATAAAAACAATTGAATCACTCCATTTTTTTGCCATTGTTTTTGTGCACTCATTTTGTAAACGAAAAACGTCATTTTGGCATTGTCAATAAATATTTATCATGTATTAATTACAGGAAGACACAATTCGTCTTAAAACGTCATTTCCTTTTTGGATTTCTCCAAAAATTGTCTACAAATCGTTTATACATTAATTATGCAATCTTTTCTGTGGAACATTGTGGGACTTAATCAATTAACATTAATTGCGTGCAACTCAAATTTCATGTATGTGTGTGTGTTTCTATTTAAATTAGGAACAATTAATTAATGTATCGATCAAAATTTTCAGGTACATATACAAGGCGTAAATTAATAAAACAATCAATAACACATTACAAATTCAATTTAAATCGTAATGGATCTGATGATTAATTGATCATATTATAGATCATTAATTATAGGTTATTAATTGTACGCGTTGTTTTGCTTCATAGGAACTTCTCTTTCGATTTTCTTTTCGTCAGAATTTTTGCTGCTCGTCTGTTACAAGTTTACGATTCAAATCAACAAAAAAAAATAATGTAAAAATTACTAGTAACCATCGATTTCAGTAATTAACAAGTAATTAGGAGTTTTGTTGTACTCAAAATGGAGGAAACCTTGTACATGTACGTTTTTCATACATAAATGCTCGTAATGCATCTTAATATTATTGTGAGAAACATAAATTATCAACAAAATTGTCGCAATTATGTTATTTCTTTGACATAACCTCAAATAATTTGAATTTCGGTTTGATTTTTCGGTGTTATGACATAAATAACATTTTCTGAATAATTTTTCTAAAAATATGATGACTCAATTAGCTATTTAAAAATCAAAACATAAATAATTTAATAATTATTAAAAATTTTGAAAAAATAAAGTTTCCAAATGACATTGACATTATTGACATTTGAGGTTATGTCGTGTTGATAAAATAGTTTACTATAAACTTGTGCACATTAAATGATAATTTCTAAAGGTGAAAACATAAAATTAGTAAATTTTCCTGTCGTAATTGTACATTTTTGTATAAATTTTGCGAGTTTTTCCAGCGAATTTCACCGAATTCTACAACTGCGGGGTCGCTTCTAGCCCTACATCCTATATAGCTAACTGTATAATTATATTATTATAAATAAATTAAGTGTTTGCACCTTGAAAATAGGAATTGCGCCCGCGTCCATCTTTGCAAGAATCATATCTATGTACACTGACCAAAAAAAATTAAACAATTGCTTGCTTGCTTGTTTGTTGTTTATGTACAGATCATGCATCGTAGAAATCAATGATCGACGATGGCTGATATCGATTATTTACAAAGTTCTTGTCGTTGCGCGCCATTTTGACAATTGATTCAACCGGGAATTTCGTTTCGTGTTTCCGCTCTAAGTATGCGTGTATGTGTGTGTGTGTGATGTCGTATTGTTATTTAGTGTCATTTGCTTCGTTTAAGTACATAACCTTGGATGCAGGAGGAATCACGAGCAGTCGAGCGAAGAGGGACTTCCGGTCGGAAGCATGAAGGGCGGACTGTGCGGATTCAGCGATTGTATGCTGCCCGGCATTGATCCCGGTCCTGGATACAGGTCCAGGTCACTCAAACTGTCAGATTGACATTTGTCACCCGATTTGCCTTCCTGTTTGAGCATCATTCGTCGCCATTTTGCACGCGCGTTTTGGAACCATACCTGTAACAATACAAACAATTTTAGTTCGCTGTTTAGTCGCAAGCTGTCAAATAAATCTAGGGGGCGCCATCAGTTTTTGACATTGACACATTTAGTTGTCAATGTCAAAAATGCATAAAATCATGATCTGTAAATTCGTTTGAGGATTCTTCTAGAAAAAAAAATCTGACAAAAATGGCGCCGACTTTTACATGAATCGTTATTTAGAAATCTAAATAGAAGACCTGTTTACAATTGAACCACCAAAGCAAGAAAACAAGAAGCAAGAAAAAAACCTGGGAGCGATTTCATTCGGAATTTGAAATTGATCTGCCGATATCTTCGTGGACAAGCAGCAAAAACAAGAAGTTGAGGATACATAGATGGAGTCAAAGAAGTGCAGGCGACCCTCGAGGACATGAATCGCCGATGGACGCATTGCCGCCATTACAGAGGGCGCTGCAAACTCATACATCCGTCGAATTCACCAAAAACTATTGATGCCATTGAAGAAATCGCGTGGTAACACTCAGTATCGATTGTATTTTAATGAAAATGACATCAATTCGCAACCATGGACCCATGAAGACGCCGAAGAAGTGGAAGAAGATGAAGCAGAAGAAGGAGAGCACCCATCGGTGGTATTATTCATACGCGATGCGCTAATCAGGTGAGTAAAACGTCGACGAAAGCGGCTGTTTAATGCCTAATACGGCCGCCACTATTAATAACAATAAAATAAACGGTGGTGATAATAGCATTGCAATGGCGGCCGGGCGTGCGGACGTGCAGAAGAAGACCGGCCGCCGCCGATCGTGGAGGAATCTCGTCGGAGAGCCATTATCATTTGTTGGATCCTGTTCTTGTTGTCGTCCGCGTTTTCTTATGCGTCGCTCGTGTGTGCGTGTGTGACATTGCCGCGCGCATCGCATCGATCGGTCCATCATCGTCATCGTCGTCGTCGTCGTGGTTGCATCTCGTTGGATGTTCTTGCCGTTTTTTGCAAACGTCTTCGACGGCGCATTCGTATTCGCGACGTGCGACTGCTCAGTTTTTTCGCCAGCGGGCACGGCGAAAATGCGCAAGAGTCTCGGCAAACAGCCGGCAGCCATGCTCCTCATGTCAAATGCAACCAGCCATCGTGTTGGATGCCCACCGTCGATGTCCACCATGCAAACAACAATACCAGAAGCAAACAGAAGAATTCAACTGAAGAGCGAAAATGCAGAAAGTGCTGAAAGTTGTCATTGAAGAGGGATTTTGTTTGAAACTGTCATTAGTTAGACTACCCAATGTACGGAGGGTGTAGTGTATGTTTGGTAGTCTAACTATGTATAATTTATATGGTGAAAATCACTGTTAACAAAAAATATTTTTGATTTAAATCATTGGTAACTTTAGTTTCTTATCAGAAATTTAGTTTATTAATTTGTTTATAACATTCTCCTATTATTGAAGCAATAACATTTGATTGATTTCGATTTAAAATGTCAATGTTTAAAGCTGTTGTATGTCATTTATGTTTGGTTGCATAAATATGTAAAATATGAGTAGTAAATATTGGTAAAAAATTGATGACTTCATTTGATTTGTTAGACTATTATATAAACAAAGAACTTCATGTTTGTTTGGTGGTCCAACTATCTAAAATTAGATTTAACAGTAACAAATGTAATTCGACCAAAGGAAAAAAACATAAGTTTTTCTTGAAGAAGATTTGATTGATATTATTGAAAATACAAAAACTGAAGAAAACTTTCTTTGAAAATTTTCTTAGAAACTGCCAATTGATAGACTACCTAATATACACAGAAGGTAGTGTATGTTTGGTAGTCTAACTATGTGAACTTTAATGGCGAAAATGAAATGAAATTTAATGAACTTTATATTTATGTATTCATTAAAAGTATCAATAACATTTTCCCCGATTTCCCATATTGCTGATCAATTCTTTCATAGCAAAATGTGTTTGGTTATGATTTAAAATACTAATAATTAAGAAGGTTGTATGATTTGCATTCTTGGTTACATAAATATACAAAATATAAGTTTGTTATCATTTTCAATTAATTAATTTAGTATTAGTGAGAAAAAACTTTGAAAAAATCATTTTAGTTGTAGGCTATCAAGCAGACATAGACCCTAATGTTTATTTGGTAGCCTAACTATCTATAAATCAAAGATAAAAGTACAACATGGAATGTTAAGACAAGAAAATATCATAAACGTTTTAATTTTAATTAAAATAAAGTTTGAAATATTGAAATTAAAGATTTGTATGACTGGTTACATACAAAAAAATATTGGTAACAGGAAAATTATCAACTGGAAAACTGGAAAAACGTGGAAACCTGATGAGCATGTGCATGTCGCAAACCCTTATCACCAATTCCTTATCATAAATACCAACAAATGCGTCGCATTTGTACCGAGCTAACTGTCCGTAACATTCCTCCAAAGAGATAACAAAGAACGCTTCGAATTCTAACCTCAAACGCCCACCATTTTGTGATTTGCCATGAGGCAAACGACCTATGCATACAAAATCCTCGTTTAAAAATTGATTACATCCGTTTCTATGTGTACAAATGTAAAATACTTGTATACATACATATAAACACACACACCCACACACATACAGACAGAAAAATCAACATGGAAACGAAATGGCTGCAGTTGCAGATTGGAATTATGAGCCCTTCTTGCTTGGCTTGCAGACTCGAGGGAGCTTCATCTTCCGAAGAGCTGGTGCAGTAAACACACGGCATTGAAGACGCCGCGTCCCGGTAATTGGACCTTCCACATCCTGAGGGGTTGAATGATTTATACAAACGCAACGATACACGAGAGAATGTGCAGCATATTGCACGCTTCGACTCCGGATGGTTGTTTTGCTCGCCCTTTTTCTTCTTGTTCTTCATCTGCTTCTTCGGCGTTTGCGTGGTTGATATCGCCATGGGCGGAGGCGATGCGTGGGTGGATGAAAAAGGCGTGCACTGTCTGCAAGGATTTTTCTTATTTCTCTTCCGCCCTCCGACGTTTTATTATTTTATTCTTGTGTTGCTGAAGAGGTTCGTATTGATTTTACTCATGAATTTGTCCTCCATGATTGATAAACTCGGATTTTTCCAAAGGAAGTATCAACATTAGTTTCTTCCATGTCTTCAACTCTTTGAAACATATGTTGCAAAAATGTTACCATTTTCAAGAAAGTTGATCCAAGAAGAAAATTGTAATAACCTTCAAATCTGACGAAGAAAATAAAAAATGAAATGTCATGAAAACCTAACAAATGAATATCCTTTGACAGAAGAAGCACGAAAAGATACGAAGATGCACGAAACCCTACGAAAAAAAGAAAAATGCGAAGAAGCACGAAGAAATACGAATTTGGATCATATGTAGATAAAACTATCAAAGAAACTTTCGCAAATGACTACTACGAATTCTAGAAGGCTTTGTCCGTGTACGCAAATAATTAATTGCATCGTAAGGTAATTAATCTAGCGTGAAGTCAACGCCAGCAGCCAAGAGAGCTGGCACATCAAAAAAGTGACTTGCCTCTCAAAATAAACACGAAATAAACGCTCGGTTTGTCCGTGCAAATGTACCGTGCGCATCAAACACACGCACCAAGCATCATTCTTCTCCGCAATCAAGCAGATTGGGATCGCAAAGGAATTAAAAATAAATTTTAAATTTATGCACATAACCCCCAAACATCAAGCAACCAGCCCGACTGTAGTGTAACTGTTGTAAAATAATGATTAAAAAGGAACGCGTCTGGTACTTGTTGACAACTCCTGTGAATCCCTCCATTTTGTAAACATGTAGGGGGCGCTGTTGTTGGCGTCGTCGTCGTTTGGGGTGGAAGTAACGCAATTTGGTGGCTGAAGGCAGACGAAACTTCGACGTCGACGTCGATGTTGGCGGCGGTCTCCATGGCAATCGGTCGTTTCTGGAAACCATTGGGGGAGGCGAGCGTCCCCCATTGAAGGAATGCTGACTCGGCATATGTCGACACTTTCTGGTAATTAGCAGCAGGAATACGAAGGGATTTAACCACACTTTTATCAAATCCTAACCAATAATTTGTTCAGGCTTCCAGATTTTTTTTTTATTTTTTGCTTTAAGAAATCTAACCTCAAAAAAAATCTACTGAATCAATCATATAAATACTTGAAGCAAATCAATCCAAAAGAAAACCTTTCCAAACCTCCTCCTGGAAAAACATTACCATCCCCCTCCAACCCTCCATGTCTTTTTTGAAGGATGTGAGGGCGCTTTTGTCGCGAGGGCGGCAATACAGCACTAACGAGCATCCCCCTCCAATCACTCCTCCTCGCCGCCGGAAAAATCCGCACCGAGGAGCGTTCCCTCGTTCCAGAGGAAAAAAATCTGGAAGCGCGAAGAGGCGGGAAGAACAGAAGACAAACAGCGGCAGTCGAGTGAAAGATTTTAATAGACCCAGTTTTTTAATGGCTCATACTCGGGCGAGAAACTCGCACAAGAAATCTACAGTGTGTTCCCAAGAAAATTACTGGAGAATTTTCCGGCGAAACCCATGGAGGGAATTTGTGGAATCGAATTTTTAAGGTTAGGTGTATCAGGGATGGTGAAATGAAACATTGGAGATGATGAAAGAGGGAAAATCTGCTCAATGCGCAATTGTTCGTCGGGAACGGAAGTGTGTGTGTTTCGGGAAGGCGAGGCGGAAATGCATGGAGTCCATGGGGGGTAACGCCGCCCCCCAGGAACCGGAAGAGATGTGCAGATTTATTTTATGATGAGCAGACGTTTTCTTTCATCTGATTTTAATGAAGTTTTCTTATTATTTTATTTTCAATTATACGAGGAAATTTTTTTGAGTTAGGAAAAATGTAACTGTGTAAACAACTTTTTTTCTGAGAATAATTTGCAGTAATTAATGGAAATCTTTCTGGTTAATGGAATATTCATTTATGTTTCTATGGTAACAAGAGATTTCTTGTTTTATTCTATTATCATTAGCAAAAAATGAATGTATCTGTCAAATATGAATACAAACAAAAAATGTGATTCTAATTTATTTTCGGATTCTTTGAGGAATTTTTAGTTTTCGGTATCAAAACTAAATCTATAAAATAAATGCTATCACTGTCTCATTTTACAAAGACAAAGTCGCGAATGAAACGTTTAATCTTCGTTTTTCAGGATTTTCAATAGATTTTCTAAAAATTTTCTGAAACCCAAACCTTCTCCTGAAAATTCAAAATGTAACGAAAAAAAATTAGCCAAATTGGTTTTGTCATTCTCACGTGATGAGGTCTCAAAATTGGGCACCAAATTTTTATTAATATAGATTTAATAGATTTAATTATAGCAGAAAAGAAACAATTGAAAATTTGAAATTGAAAAATTTTGAATTGAAAGCAACTTGATCATATTTTTTATAATTGTTAATAATCAACTTTAACTTTAATAATATACACATTGTGTTGCTTATTGTTTTTTTTTGGGGGGGAAAATTAGATATGATTATAAGTTATTCCAAATCTTCCATTTTTAGCAAATTTGTTGTTACAAAATTGAACACACCTAGAAATCAAAAACAAGTATTTCTAAGATTTCTATTTGAAAATCCAATGAAGATCTTAACCCAACTTTTTCCAAACTTGGAAACTACCATATTTCCAAATTTCATTACAATTATGAGCAAACTTTAAGGTTATCTCAAACATAATGAACAACAAACAAGAGAACAACTCATAAAATATTAATTAGAACCTGGGAACCGTAACGAACATCCTCTTCATTGCATTCTTCCGGATTAATTCACCTCCAATTGTTTACAAACAACAAGGATTGTAAAATTCAAATAAAAATTGAAAATTGTCTTCACAGAAAAAGAAAACTTACTTGTAGTACCCGTTTGGGCAGACCAGTCTTTTGCGAAAGTTGCTTCAGATCCTTCGCGTCCGGATTGTGGTTGATCGCGAAGTAGGACTTCATCGTTCGCAGCTGATGGTGCTTGAACGACGTCCGCATCCGCTTCGTCCGCTGATTTCCGCCCATTCCTCCATGTCCTCCCGGCGACCTCCCGAACGGCATGTCCAGGTAGTCCGAATTTAAATCTGCAACAACAACAATAACAAATTACACTCACGCTAACACAACAACCCTTTCTGAAATCAAAGCATCATTCTGCGGCATTAAAATTCTCTGACGGTTGGTTTTCTTTCAGATGGGGATTGCATGGTGGAAAAACTTTGGAATGGCGGAAACCGGTTACCAAGTAGTTTGCAATTCACCGTCTGCCATGATTCTCTCTATAAGGACATTTATAATTGAATAATTTATAATTCATATTTCTTGCAGGTATTTGCAGCATGCGTGCGCTCATTATTTATATATTTATATTTATAAATTATTTATTAATCGCGGCTGGCTTGCTGCATCTGGTCGTGGTTGGTTTGTGCAGAAATGTTTCTCGGGCTTGTCTTGTTACAGCAGGCTTTTTGTAAAGTGTAATGGGATGAAAATTTCTGCGGCTTTTCTTTGTTTTTTTGTTGAATTATTCAGGCTGCAGTTACGATAATTTAATGATTTCTGCAATTGTATGTTTTTCTCGTTGTGCACTTGATACGTTTTATATTTTATAACATATTTTCTTTGAATGTAATTTATTCAATGATTCATTTCAGTGTTTTTCTATAAGTTTTTTTGATTTGTTGTTATCTTATAAATTGCAAAATGACAGTAATTTCATAAAATTTTCATTTGATTAAATTTAAACTTAATTTGAACCAATATTCGCAGTTTGTAATGTTTGGACTAATCAATTGATTAATTCTCAAGATAATTACCAAAATATTGATTTGAAATATACAATAAAACCCTTTTGTTATGATTTTGATTAGGATTCAAAATATCCTTCGAACCAATATTGTAAGTTAATGATCTCTCTTTTTTATCGATAGCAACAAGATAGTTAAATAAATAAATAATAAAACATCTCTCTTCGAAAAGATTGGTCAGTTTAAGAATGTTTAAATCACAAGGAAAACAAATTGACAAATTCCTTAGACAATTATTTATTGAAACTAACAATGAAAATATTTTCTGCAGGCTGAATTGTGCAAAAAATTATTACTATTGTGTTTTGGGTTGTTTGATTATATAATTTCACAATACAAACATTGATTTATTTAATAGAATGTCAACGTGTGGAAATCAACAGTCAATTTCAATTTAAAATGATTGGACTAAAGTTCAAAATATCCTTTAAACCATTATAATATATTATATATATATAATATATTCTCTTCGAAAAGATTATAGTCAAATTAAATCATAAGTGAAGACAATTAAGAATTTCCCAGGACAATTATCCAAAAAGAAAATTGAAATAAACAATGAGAATATATTCTACATGTTAAATTGTGCAGAAAAATACTCCTATTGAATTATGACATAGTTCAATTACACAATTTCACAATTCAAAGATTGACTCTAATAGAATGTCAACGTGGAGGAAAACATATTGCAAAAGTGCATTTTCCACTAGTTATTTCCCCCCATATGCATTGTATGCGCATATCGAGTGACATTTGTCAATGCATATTACGCCGGATTATAATAATAATATGCATGCTTGTTCAAAATGCATTAACGATACGCGGATACATGGAAGAACAATTAGAGCCGATGTATGAATGGCATTTGAAGGTACATAATATTGTCATTCGGTGTGGGCATTCGAAACGATGTATACATTTATGTGCAAATGTTGTCTGTCTGTTCTGGTAGAAGGGCGACCAATGGAAAATATCAATTCGAACGATGGAACAACGAACAACAACCAATGTGCATGATATGTGAGTGTGCGGTTACATGTTGGCTATGACAACAATAATCCATGAGTGGAAACACTCCTACCATGTGTTTGCACTAACGAATGACAATGCATTTTCAAGTTTTACCACCATTTGCAATTACTCCTCGTTGTGTTTCCATTTTGTTTCCATCGCTTCCCTTCACGTTTTTAATGCAATTGATTCGAAATCATTTTCATTTACTAACACAACGAGTTTAACTCATTAGTTGTAGGCCAGCAAAAAGATGTTTAAATTTTTGATTTGAAGTTCAATTATTTTTATTCAATTATTTTTAATAGTCATCCGATTATATTTAACCCTGAAATTCATTGCGTTATCTATGACAATTTCCGGTAATCTTTATTTTTTCATCCTTCTATTTTACAGTGGAATTTGGAGATTGTGTATGTGTGATCCTTCAATCCTGGATCTCTTGATCCGGAGGAACAATCCGCTTTCACTAAGCACTAAATACTAAACATCAAGTATTCAGGATGGTACAGAGGGAGGGATTTAGCATTCAGGGAGAGATTATGGTCCCTTGGTTCTTGTTCCATGTTCCGGGATTGGTCCCAACTATACTGAATTAATTTATAATGTCAAAAATGACAAATTTCTTTTAGAGGCTCCCTGAATCTCGAAAATTATTTAAAATGGCAAATTTCACATTTTCATAGCAAAATTCTTTTGTGTTCAATGACTAAGAGTGAATTATGATTTCGTTGAAAAATTTTTAATTTTTATATTCAATAAACTTTTTACATCAAATTTCTTCCTGAATTAATTTATAATGTCCAAAATTTCAAATTCTTTTTAGAAGCTTCTTAAATCCCGAAAATAATCCAAATAAGGCAAATTTCACATTTTTATAACTAAATCCTTTTGTGTTCAGGAACTGAAGTGAATTATGGTTTTGTTTAAAAATTTTAAATTCTTATATTCAAAAGTCTTTTTATATCAAATTTCCTCCTGAATTAATTTATAATGTCAAAAATATCAAATTCCATTTAGAAGCTCCTTAAATCCCGAAAATTATCTAAATAAGGCAAATTTCACACTTTCCTAACAAGATTTTTTTATGTTCAAGAACCAAAGTGAATTATGGTTTCATTGAAAAATGAATGATCAATAGTTTTTTATATCAAATTTCTTCCTGAATTATTTTATAATGTCAAATTCCTTTTAGAAACTCCTTAAATCCCAAAAATTATCTAAATAATGCAAATTTCGCATTTTCAAACAAGATTTTTTTGTGTTCAAGAACTAAAGTGAATTATGGTTTCGTTGAAAAATTTTAAATTCTCATATTCAAGAGTTTTTTACATCAAATTTCTTCTTGAATTAATTTATAATATCAAAAATATCAAATTCCATCTACAATTTTTTCACATGAAGTTCAGAATTAACACATTAATATCAGAATATATCAGAATTATATTCAGATGTGGAAAATGAATTTCATAAAGTACAAAATATTATATATTACAGAAACACAACTTTTCAGAAAAAATACTTTGTATTTCAGATTGAAAAAATAAATTCCAAAAATAAAATATAATGAAAGAAATATAATTCAGAAAGTTGCACTTTTATTTCAGATATTATGATTTGTAGTCCTGAAATTAAAATTTAAACTTGTATTATTTTTATCCAGAATCCATAAGTCAGATTATCATGACAACAAACTTATATTTATAATTTTGAAGTAAATTCGAGGTAAACAAATCTTGTGCATCTTTTTAAGTTTTATCTTTGTCATTTCTGCACATTCGATAATTTCATTCTGATTTCCAAATGATGTTTTCTTAAATACATCTTTCGTGTTCTGATTTACTTATGTCAAACCTGAAATTTAAATTGTATATTCTGAAATAGATTTTGCTGATCGCTAATACAATTTGTATTTTCTGAAATACAATTTACTAATAACTATAAATAACAGATTCTGAAATACATAACGATAATCTGAAATTTAATTGATAATATCTGAACTACTTATTGCAGTTTCTCAAATTCATACGACTAATCTGAAATTCAAAATATTTAATTTCAAATACTTTTTACAATTCTCTATTTATATTTTCTGAAATACAATTAACAAATCAGAATTGCAAATGATATAATCTGAAATACATATCAATATTCTGATATACAATGTTCTGAAACTCAAAAATTATCTAAGAGAAGCAAATTTCACATTATCTTAACAAGAATCTTTTGTGATCACTGAAACTATTCAAGTTTAAGAAGTGAATTCTGACTTCCTGGAAAAATTCAAATTTTTTGTCAAATTCAACAGGTGTTCAACTTTTTACATAAAATTTCTTCCAAGTTAGTGGCTTTTTGAATGGGTTACAAAACCATTTGAAAGAATGTCACCTTTCTTTGAGACCTTCACTAATTAACTCCCAAAAAGTCCTATAAACCCATTGAAAAAAAAAATGTGAAAAATCCCAACAATGCAATCATTAAAATGAACCCATTAATTCCATTAAACGAGCTGCAGCATATTTTCGAAAATATCTAACAATTTCTAACAATCCGATTCATTAAAACTGGATCAACCCGAAAACATCGACTCCATGATTTCTTGCAAGAATTGGTTCCATCAATTCCTCTTTTTCGTTGATCAAATGTTAAACAATGCAGCTGCACGCTGGAAGCACACGAAGAGTGTGTGCATCGTAAAATATAAATTATTTACTGATTTGATCAGCGATCGCGAGGCACCCATGAAAAACACGCGAGGAAAAAAGGCGAGGAAAACAACCAAACGTAGCGAAGAGTTCTTCAGGTTCGTTCGGCCTGCTCTACTAAATTCAATAAGAAATCGTAGAATTTTTATGTTTACAATAAATTACCCGAAAAGTTCGGAGGCACGACGCGTTTTATAACTAAATTTAACGACCCGCGCGAGTATCTTATGCAATGGTGTTGCTTCGGTTTCTTCGGAGGTTGCTGGCGTGTCTTCTTCATATGGGCTGTGGGAAGCTCGCGCAGAAAGCTCGTCTTCGGATGGTTGTTGGCACGACGAAAACGCGAACGGAAAGCTGGTTTAGATCAGATCGTTGCTGCATATAAAGACAAACGAACGTGGTCGCATCCAACCGAGCGGACATTGTGATGTATTCGTAAGGTTGCTTCCAGTTTTTATGCGTTCAGCGGCTTTTTTATTGATAAGATGGGACTTAAGTGATAGCCAATTGATATTTGCCCGGAATGGTCACACTTTTATTGGGAATGTCTGTTATTTGCCATTTTTATGTCGAGTTTTAGCTTCCATAAATAACGATCTTCCAGGGAACTTCAAAATGTTCTTATTTTTCAAAGCTTAGAAGGAAAATGTTAGATAATTGATAAGATCAATCCTGGTCATTTAGAAATTATCCCAAAAGTTCCTCATCAGACTTCGAATCGTAGAAAGAAAATATAATTTTTTGTAAAATTAAGGTTTTTATTTAACAAATGGAATTTTAATTAATCCCAATAATTTTACTGGAAATGTCTGTAATTTGTAATTTTTATTGCGGTTTCACTTTCCAAAAATAACTATCTTCCAGGATACTTCAAAATGTCCTTGTTTAATTAATAAAAATCAATTCTGATCATTCAGAAATTATCCCAAAAGTTCATAATTTAACGATAATTTCATCTGATCTTACAAAGAAATCATCAAATTTTTATTCGAAAAAATTACAGTATTAACAATAATTTTTCATTAACCAAACTGGATTTTAATTATTGTCAATTGATATTTGCTCTAATGCTTACTTTTACTGGAAATGTTGTTTTATAAAATAATAGTCATTTCAGTTTTAGTTTCCACAAATAACAATTTTCTGGGGAAATTTTCGTATTTTCCAACAGAAAAGTCAAATAATTGATAAAATGAATCATTTCAAAAGTTTTTCAACTCATTTTAGCTGCAATTTCATCTCATCTTATGCCAGAAAGAAAACATCAAAACTATTTTCTGTAGAATTATAACATGAAGATTAATTTTTAATTGATGAAATTGGATTTATGATTTTGCCAATTTCTATTTCCCAAAATGTGTCACACATTTACTACAAATATCTCTTGCAATTTTTATTCCTGTGCTAGCTTTCAAAAATAATCATCTTTCAGGGTATTTAAAAATTTCAGTATTTTGCAATATAGAAAATTCAATTACTTGACAAAATCAATCCTGGTTTCTCAGAAGTCATTACAAAAGCTCCAATTAATTTTTCATTGTATTTTACCTGCAATTTCACCTCAAGTCAGAAAGAAATCATCAATAATATTTTCTTTAAAATTGTTTTCAAAATATTTCAAATTTCCTTATTTCCTAATATAGAAAACTCAAATAAAATTCAAAAGTTTTTACTAATTTCTCAGTTTATTTTTGCTACATTTTCAGACATCTCAGAGAGAAATCATCAAATATCAAACATATTTTCCAGAAATTCCAAAAAATGCAGATTTAAAATTTTGAAATACATAATACAACTAATTATCCTTATGCTGATATCAAAATATAATAATTATATCAATATTTACTGATATAAAAACATTATCAACTTTTTCTTACAAAATATCAAGTTTTGCATACTGAAATCTAAATGTTTCCAGGTTAGATCTATCTTTGGGAAAACAAATTTAATAAATTTCTGATTTAAAAATCTTTACCATTCTTTCAGTTTTAACTGCTATAAATAACAACTTTCTAGGGCATTTCAAAATGGTCTAATTTTTCTAATCAATCCAAATAAAAACCTGTCAATTTTCCTCCACAGTTTACCTGCAATTAATTACCAAAATTTTACAGTTTTTGAGTAAACTTTTAGCGTAACTTTTGACATGTAAACCGGTATATTTAACCAGAAGATATAACCAAAAAAAATTAACCAATTCCAAATAAAATAATTTAGCTTTCTGCCGAATTTCAATTTGGAGAACATCTTTGTATCTTCAATTTTTCAGGAAACTTCAAAATTTTGTATCAGATAAAAAACAAAGAATTGCAAAAATCAAATGTTGGCCCTGAGAAACTATCCCAAAAGTACTAATTTCTGATTATAGTTTACCTATAATTTTAATAACTACAATTTCACCCCATCATAACATATGTAACAAATCTAGAATTTTACTACCTGAATCTATGATAATCGATCAATAGGAGAAGATCGATGAATCAATCAATCCAGTTGTTTGTTTGTTGTGGATTCTTTTCGGCTCCTCTTTGGGTTGGCTTGCGGTTGAGGTGACTACAGTGCGTATAATGCGGTTTAGCCATTCATAGCACTCGAACCTAATATAAATAATACACGCGCTCGCATATCATGGTCGAGTGCTTGAGGAGGAACGCGTGCCTGTGGGAAAACCACCGGAATTGATCACACATCATCGCACAACAAATAAACACGCCGAACTTGTCGGTACATCCGGCAATGAGCAGCAATAAGCAAGCAAGCAGAAGAGAGACCCTCCTCAGCCCACATCCAACAAGCAACCCTCTGGTAGTGCCCATAGTGCATATTTAAGCGCATTGACAATATGCTTTCTGCCAGCGGGATTAAACATATACTATAATTATCTGCGAAAGGAAGAGGGTCAAACTGATCCCAGTGTTCGAGATGGAAGGGTTAAGGCCTTTATGGCGTTTTGTTTTGTTTGGTGCCTAGTGGTATTGTTGTTGATGCTTTGATTCCGTGGAAAATGTTTTTGTTGATTTCTATCTGAGATTTGTTAGATATGTTATGATGGGGTGATATTGTGGTTATTAAAATTACAGGTAAACTTAATCAGAAATTAGTATTTTTGGGATAGTTTCTTAGGTTCCACATTTGATTTTGGCAGTTTTTTGCTTTTTGAGTTGATACAGAAAGTTATTTTGAAGTATTCCGGAAGATTGAGAATAATTTTGAAAAATTAGTAAGAAAAGAGATAAAGGAATGCGAATTTTAAAAGAAATAGCGCTAATCTTATATTTTGGGTTGTTATATTTTTCTTCGGTGATAAATAAGGAAATTTTGAAGCATCCTAGAAGATTATAATTTATTCAAGCCGAAATGGCAAGAAAAGTTGAAAAAACAGGAATTTTTAATGAAAATTTTGGATGATTGCTGCAAAAATTTTGCAGTTTCCTGGAAAATTGAAGATACTGAATTTACTAATACTTTACAACCAAAGGAATCATTCCAAGAAACAAAATCATACTTGACCACTTATCCGAACAGAATATTATCTTTCCAAAATTGGTACTCACCTAGGTTCGCTGTCATCGCATCGAGATCTTTGACTTTGCGCTTCCTCGGCCGACCCTTTTGCCGCGGCGTCGCCGGGGCGCCATTGAAGAAAGGAACTTTATTGACGCCACCGCCGCCGCCGCCGCCGCCTCCCGTGGGATCGCTGGTGGGCGTGGGCGGCGGAAGCGGCGGGTGGTGATGGTGGAATTCGGGGCTGGGGAATGGCGGCGGATAGTGCATGCCCGGCGAGGGATACATGTGCCCATGGTGGTGATGGTGATGGTGGTGATGTCCGCCGTGCGGCTGCTCGGCGAGCGCCATTTCGAAATGGAGGCGGCAGAGCACTTCGCCGTCGCGCATCCCGAAATGGTCCCCTTTGGTCAGCGGCGCCGAGCACACCGAACAGGAGAAGCAATGCACGTGGAAGACGGAGTCGCGGGCGCGCATCACCAGCTCCGAGGAGAGGATCGTCGCATGACATCGTCCACAACGCTTCATCCCGAATAATCTGCAAAAGATCAAAGAAAATACCCTTTTAGAAACATCCAGAACATTCAGAAATCATGAGTCGACACATTTGGATAACCTTCTGAGATGCTGGGAGAGGAAACATGAAAGAACCCTCTTTTGGTTATAAAAACAACCCACATTTTCAACCATTTGTTTCTAGTTTATATGTTTTTTTTCGCACAACCATAACCGACGAGTTTACATCTGTATTTGGTTGTTGGCCCATTGTCATCCACCGTAACATTGTGTTGCCGACCCGAATATTGTATTATTTGTTGTGGGAAACATAATGGACGACCCCCAACAGAGCAACCCACAAAGCAATGTGTAACATACGCTCGACTGGGCCTTTTTCATCATGCTGGGTCTTCATGACATGACAACTGGGGTCTCAGTCGAAACCTCATGTAACATTCACATGTAACATTCAGGGAGTTCTGGTAATGTCAACGACCATATTGGGACCACAAAGTTTCCTTCCTTTGCTTGCTGAGACCTTTGTCCCCTTTCAGCACGTTTTTGAAATGTGTCGGCATTTTGCTGAATGTGTGAAAACAGTTTCGCTTCTGAGGAGAAGGTCAAAGAGGGTAACCTAAGAAACCAGGGTGCCCAAAACATAGAATAGAGATGTTTCGAGGTTCAACTTAGGGTAATCCACTTGGATGTGCAAACAGGCATTGTGTCTGACTTCATAATGCTATTTCATGAGCTAGGATAAATGGTAATCTCTATTGAAGATGTGGAGGACCCTTACAATTGATTTGGATTTGAAGGTGTCCCCAATAAAGAAATTCGCAGTAGTAAAAAAATATGAGGTATTGGAATGAATTCCTTTGGTAAAATATGTGTTTTGTTGCATTTTTAAATAATTGTTGACGATGTATGTTGAGATTTCACGCATGTGTGCTTCTACATTCTTAGACAAGTTGAATATTTTGAATTTCAAGCGTTTTTTTGAATGATATATGGAAATATTCCGGGTTACTACATTCATTCTAAACTGATAACTGAATTGTTTTGATTTTTCAAAGTTTCAGGACTAAGGAACAAGTTTGTCTTGAACAGATTAAGATCCTTTCTTGATTTTGAGGTTAACTTATAGATTTTGGTCTTGCCCTTTTTGATCATTATCAAGGTCTTATTTTTGCCAAAGAGCCAAGATTCTAGAAATCAAGAGGAACAAACTGGTCTTGAACAGGTCTTCATTTGGAGGTTAACTTTTCGATTTAGATTTTGGTCCTTCATTATCAAGTTATCAAGGTTCCAGTTTTTTACCAGGAGGCCAAGATTCAAGAAATCAAGCCAAAGGAAAATACTGGTCTAGAACAAGTTTTGATTTTGAGGTTAACTTTTAGAATCAGATTTTGGTCCTTCATTATCAAGTTCAAGGTTTCAGTTTTTTTTACAAAGAGACCAAGATTCTGGAAATTAAAACAAAAAAAACAAAGAGGTCTTGAATAGGTCTTGATTTAGGGTTAACTTTAAAATTTGGTCTTGATCTTTTTTGATCAAGTTCAAGGTTTCATTTTTTCCCCAGGGACCCAGATTCCAGAAATTGGGATAAAGGAACCAACTGGTCTTGAACAGATCTTCAAAATGAGGTTAACTTTTTGATTTCGGACTTGGTTCTTCTTGACCGAAATCAAGATCTCACTATTTCACCAAAACATCAAAATTCCAGAAATCTGACTTATTAAAAAACTCATCAGAAACAACAACAACCCATCACAAGAAACATTCTTTGCTAAGGTCCAAGAAATAGACCACATAACCCTCATTTGCATACAATTTGGAGAACCTCGTGTTCCAATTTGGGCACTTTCAGCGTTTCAACTGATTGTGAGGTTAGCCAGACAAAATGGAAATGAAATGGGAGCAGGAAATGAAACGAAGGAATTCAGAAACATGTATTCAAATGTAATGTGTCCGTTTAGGGGGGTGAACAAGCTGTAGGCATCCAGTTCAGCATGTTTGTTTGCCCCCAGGGGGGCAGTCAGCATGCGTGTGCCCCCTGGGGCGACCGTTGGTACAATGGCACACGTCCTCACATTTCTAAACACCGCCAAGTTCTTTCAAAAGTTTCAAACCCTTGGTTTCGTTCCTATACGTCAAGAATCTTAATCCCTTTGAATTTGTCGGCTTCCCGTAATACACAAAGATGTAAAGATGTTGGGGAATTCAAAAATCAATGGGTTTTTAAACGACCATCAATGAATTTTGTCGTTTTTGATGATATTCAAAAAGGAAAGAAAAAATTAAGAAAATAGTGTTTGGTGAAGTAAATAGAGGGCGACACTTGAAAATTTTGAATAATTTTCTACGATTTTTAAAAATTTCGAAATGACGTGATGTGAACAATGTGGTAAATTCTAAAAAATGAATTCGGAATGGGAATTTAATCTTTCATTACATATTTCAACTGATTGACTCAAAATTTCAACGAAATATTATAATCTCAATGAAGGAATTCTTGCAAATTCGAATTGAATATTTAAAAACTATGCAAAAACAATTACTGAGGTATTCCCTCAAATAATTTTCAGTATGCTTAAGTTATGTAGCATTAATTTACAAAGAAGCTACCGAAATATTCGATAGTAAAAATTACCGCACCAAAAAAAACGCCCAACTTTTATTTTGGGCGTAATTAGAGTCAACTAAACGGCCCTCCAGGCACATTTTTCCAGTCTAATGTCACGTATACGTAGTTAAATGCGTAATGAGATGGAAGGTGTTGAGATATTGGGGCATTCGTAGAGTATCGTCATAAACTTCTCATTAATTTATCATCTCGACGCGGCCTCTTTCAGCGCGAGCGCGCCCACCATCGTGCTAGGATAATTAGCAGTGTTAACAGATGTAGTTGCCGCACTTGAACATTATTCAAATACCTTTGAATGCATTGAAAATCAAAAAAAGAACAAATTTCCATAGGAAAGTGAAAATTCAATTTTGAATTTGCCGCCTTTTATGATTTCATTGTGTGTGCTAGCTTCACACCAGCAGGAGTTGAGGTGACGCCTGGTGGTGAAGTTCTGAACTAGGGTGTAATGTAATTTGTGACTACTCGTTGTGATTGTACCGGCAAGATATTTTTGTGTAATTTTCAATGGGTTTGCAAAATGTTGAGTGTGAAAGGGGAATTGTATTGGATTTGGGGCTCCCTGGACGTTATTCACAGCGAGGGTCCTGGCTTCGATGAGTGATTTTAGTGTGTGGATTTTCGACGGAGCAGATCTAACCTCAAAGGTAGGTTTCACAATTTTTTATGTGAAGTGAATGATTTGTACATGTATTTCAATTGTATTGTGTTTTAGCATGTGGATTCATGGAAAATCATCAATCTACAAGCGATGGCTAAATGTAAGTCTTCAATTATTTCACGTTAACTTGAATCCAAGTCCGTAAGGAACTAAAATCTCACCCAAATGTATTTATGGTATTAACAAGGTATTACATTATCTCTGGGTACATTACAATAGCCACACAACAAGATATACTCTGAATGTTATCCAAAATCTCTAAAATTCGCGTTTTAGCATACGTACTACAGACTTCATTGAACGAATCACTCCGTTAATATAGAGCTTGCTTCTTATCAGTAATACCAACTTGGTCTTTGAATACCGTCGAAGATTTGGTGAATCTTGCTGAAGTAATGAATGAACCGTGTGAGCAGCAGGCCACAATGATAAATGATTATTTACAAATAGAAACGTCAAACATGCGTGTGCCATATATCCCACAAACAAACGCACACATCAT
>JARJDZ010003890.1:0-45355 GCA_030264555.1 Aleochara sp. GC000083 | reverse complement strand
TGTTAAAATTCTGAAATCAGAATTTAGGGTTTTTACCAATTGGTAATCTTGTTGTCGTTTTGTTTATTTGGTCTTGAAACAATTCGTTTCTGTACGAATTGTTTATTGTTGATGGGGCTTGTTTTGTGTTAGGTCTGGTTTTTGTTAACCATTTTGGTAGTGGTGGCAATTTTGCCAATGTGATCTCATCAAGACGGAAGATCTGAACATATACAAGAAACATACAAGAAAAATAAGTGAATAGTCAATTATTGCCAATAATCAATTTTAGTCAATGAACATTTATTATCAACACTCAAATATAGTCAATTCAATAGTCAATTATAGTCAGAAATAGTCAATTATATTAATTTGAAGCATGTCAAACTGAAAACAAAGAAGATTGAATTATCGAAGAAGAAAGTATTTGAGTTTTTACCAATTGGTAATTTATAGTTCAAAATTTATTAAATAAGATTGTTATCATTGCACTAATTAAATTTGGTTGTTATTAATATATATCTAATATACAATTTCTTCTTCCAAAAATACAATTTAGGGTACTAAATTTTCCTAGGTTTTCTAGCTGGGTATTAAAAGGCACTTATAAATGTTATCACAACTGCAAAATATGAAACGGTGACCACCAATGCCCTCGCACCACTTACATATCCATCCAATCGAAATCATTCGTGTCTCCTTCGTCCAAAGGTATGTCACTTGTATCATGTATACCAACGGTGTAATCACCACCAAACATTAACATATTTTCCATTTCTTCTCCATAGCCTGATGGTGGCGAACTACATACACCGGCTGCACAGGGTGAACGTGGATGGTCGGAAGTCGGTGACCGTTGGGGCGGTGATCGTGCTGGGGGTGTTCGTGCAGGCGCCTGCGGAGGACTCTGCCTCGGTGGGCTCTGCCTCTGCTTTGTCGGACTCCTGCCTGATCTGACTGGTGTCACCCGACGTTCGGTAGTTACCGTCCTCCTTCGCATGGTAGGCGTCCCAGGATGCGCTTCCGGGGACACCGCCTGGAATTGGGCCGCAGGACACACACCTGGCTCCTGCATCGGCGAAGTCTGCATACTTGCATATTGCTCTTGCGGAGATGCTTGCATCATAGAAAACTGCCCTTGTGGCGATGCGTGCATCGGTTGGTGCACCGGCGAATCAGGGGGCATTTCATCGAATGCTAATCGACGTGGCCGCTTTCTGGGCACTCGCACTTGCTCATCGACGTACTCGACACGCTTGGGTGTTGGGGGTGGTCCCATTGGTTCCTGAGCGCTCCTTTCTTCTTCGAACCTGATGGCTTCTGGGAACGGTGGCGAGTACATCCCGCGTCCAGATGGTGGCGTGCGGTGTAAATGGCTTGGGACGTTGGAGGGACGTGCTGGTGTCCTCGGAGAGCCCCGGAGCATACTTGGCGTGAACGCTGGCGATGGCGGCGACAGGGGTTGCTGCGGCGATTCGTAAAGATACTGAGGACTGACATCGGAAAGAAGGGCGCCACCTTCGTAGTCCTCGTCGAAGATGTCCGCTTGGCGCACCGGAGTGCCAAACAACTCGGGTTCTTCCTCTTGGGCGATGTAGTCGACGGGCATGTCCTCGGCGAAGCGTGGTGGTGTTACATGCCTGGGCGCTTTATGCGGTTTGGCAGGAGGGATGACGCAAGGTTGGAATTGGGGCAATTCCTCTCGCCTTTCACGTGGGGGTGATTGCCAGTTCATATCGAATTGCGGCTGCGTAAATATCGCAGGCTGCAAGTTCAGCGTTTCCTCCAGCGGAGGTAGTTGGTCCATAATATTTCCGTCCATGCCGTACGAATACATCTCCTCGGTGACTTCCGTGACTTGGGTGCTTGGCGAATCAGCCAGTGCGGCGTATTGGGCATCAGCAGCTGCTTGAACCTGCTGCGCCTGAGCGTGAATATCCACTGGTCGTTCTCCGCGAGACGCAATCTGGGGTGATTGTGGAGGCGAGAAGCTCATATCGAGCAACCTTCCCTCTGGCACTTGGTAATTTGGTGGTCGATATGGTCGCCGTGGGCTTTGCGGTGGTTCCGGTATTTCCGGAACAAATTGTAACCCTTGCGGCCGTTGCTTGCCAAGTTTATACATGCGGCTCCCACTTCGTACGGATTTCTTCATTGCCGGTCTGCTCTTGTCCATAAAGTGTGGCGTGTATTCATGGCTGGTAACACCCATCCTAAACCCAGCCAATTCAGCCGCTGTTCCTGGACTCATTGCCGCCGGGCACACTGCTCCACCAGGAGCCATGGGCGACATTTCTTCATGTCTTTCCGGAGACATGCGTTCCGGTGATGAGTATAATCCATCCATTGTAATATCTTCGTATTCTCCGGGTATATGACCGAAAGGGCTGTCTGGCGACATGTATTCCGGTTGGGTCTGAACACGACCCGATGGTGGTGTAGACCACATATTCCAATCGGGTTGGTTGAAAAGAGGCGGTGTGTGAGGGGATGGTGGACCAGCACCAGGACATACACCTTGTGGGGATGGTGGCCCCGGGCTGCTATACAAGTCTTCAGGAAATTCTTCCGCTTCTAAATCATAAGCAAAGTCCTCAGAGGAGGCCATAACTTCTGCAGGGGTTGGGGACCTGGGTGGTGATTGCCATTCAAAGGGTTTATGCGGGGAAGCCGCGGGCATACTCTCTTCAGCCTCAGGTGGAAATTCAACTTCTTCGACAATCTCTTCGACCCTTTCAATGAGCGGTTTTTCATCACGTATAAGCGTTCGCTTCTCGATCTTTGGGCTTCTGAATTGTTTTGGTGAAGGTGTACCTGCGTAGGGACCAGGACTAGGACCTGGTTGGACTGGCGACGACTGTTGGTATGTCAGCTCCCGCATATCCCGGTCTAATCCTCGTCGCATTTGGGTTTGGGGTGAATCAGCGAGTAAAGCATACTGTTGGTCAGCAATAGCAGCCACTTCTTGCGCTTGAAGCGATGGAGACATTGTTATCTGCTCAGGCATAATAGATTCTTCTGTCGTTTCGACAGTAGTCGATCTCATTCCACGAGGAGATCTCCGAATGTCAGACATAATCGTTTTATGCATTGGGCTTGCGCCTCTAGATGGTGATTTCACACCTGACCCTTGTCCTGGGGATGCCTGCTGTGCCCCTGGACAAATGGCAGGCCCTCCTTGCTGGGGTGATCCTGGTGCTCCTGGTCTACCTGGTGCACCCATTTCTCCCTCTTCTACAACCGTTTCCATCACACGCTTGTGACTGATTTGTTTTGTTGGCGAAAACTGTTGTTCCGGCTGTTGTTGCCGCGGCGGGCTCGAACCGTACATATCTGGGCTACCAGGATACATGTCAAATGGAGCTTCCTCTTCCATTAAATTCATGGTCTCGTTGCCACCTAAGTCTAACGCGCCGAACTCTGGCATAAACTGTTCGATAGGATCTTTGAAATCAAAATATCCGATGCCTGGGGACACAACCGGTCCTTGAGGTTGTGGTGATTGGCGCGGGGGCGTTCTTTGAGGTCGTTGTAATGGGGACGTTGGCATGGGCTCGGCATCAATTGCATCAATTTCTTCAAATTCGCGTGGCGGAGAACTTTGATAAAGTGACTCTTGTGTATAGGCTCGTGGCGGAGAGGGCGGTTGGCCATATTCCATAGGTGGTTCGCCTTCAACGTCCTCGACAATTTGTACAACCCTCCGCATTAAATCTTGTTGCTCTGGATCCTGAAATTGTGCAACGAAATGTTCTTGGGCTTCTGACAATATACTTTGATCCGCCTTGGCGCCGGCACCCGCATCAGTGGTAGGTGCGAGTGGCCGAGGCGATCCACGTTTGGGGGATCCGGTCTGTGGACGTGGTGCTTGCTGTGGGGATGGGAATTGGGACATTGGCCTGGGGGGACTTTCATAATATCCGGAAGCTCGCTGGCGAGCCGAAGACGGAGGCATATACGGTTCGCCAAAATTGATTCTTACTGGTTCAGCTGGAGAAGCTGGAGGTGATTGCAAATACAAATATTCGGGTTCCTCAGATATCGGTGGAATTTTCGGCGGCGCACTCCTTCGAGGCAACCTAACCTGCTGGGCAGATGCGCCCACTGCCACTGCAAATCTCTTTTTTGGATACGGCTCCATCTCATGAGCTTCAATCTTCTGGGCGAAAGGCTCTTCTTCAGCGAACAAATCAATGCCCATAGCCTCGTCAGTCATTGCGTAATTGAACGGGTCAATGTATTCATCATATGTCATGGGTTCTGGGCCTCGAGGTGGAGTTTCTGGTGACCTCGGGGGAGAATAGAAACCTTCTGGAGCTTCAACATTTTCCAAGAAATCCTCTGGTTTTGGCGGCCCTAAATGATAAGGTCGGTACGGTGACGGTTGTTTCTTTTTCTCGATGCGAAGATGCGGTGGCGTCTTCCATCCGGGGAACTGCACCGGAGGTCTCATTGGGGACTCAATAAACCCGGGCACCTCTTCGTCGAGAAGGTTAGATGGTGCATGATACGGCACCTTTGCTGCAACCCCAAATAAATCTTCAGGATATGGCTCATATATCGGTGGAGTTTGTGGACTGAAGGGCGATTGAGGGGAACGTGGTGGAGTTCTAAACGGAGAAGGTCTTGGTGACTTCGGAGACATTGGTGGTGGTCTTTGTGGAGACAGAGTGTCATCTAATGCAGCGTACTGTGCGTTTGCTAAATTCATGATGTCCTGTTCCGTCTTGGGCGGACCTTCCATGCTTTGCACCATATGCACAACCCTTCGCACCATCTGACTCTGTTGCGGGTCTTGCGATTGCGATATAATTTGCTCCTCTGTGTCCGTCACTATGCTTTGCTCGATGCCAGCTGCACCTTGGGCTGCAGGAGCAAGTGGACGAGGTGACGGTCTTTGCTGCTGTTGCGGCGACATTGCTCGAGGTGGACTTTGGTAGAAACCCATTCCACGCTGTCTTGCACTAGATGGTGGCATATACGGTGCCCCATAGTCAATTGAGACGGGTTGTCTCGGCGATGGGGGTGGAGATCCTAAATAGTAGTACTCCGGTTCTTCGTCAACGGGTGGCACCCTGGGTGCTGCACTTCTTCGTGATATTCTGGCAGGTTTTGCTCTAGCCCCGACTCTGACATCAAACCGCTTCTTAGGATATGGTTGCATATCATGCGCCCTTACAATGTCAGCGAATGGCTCTTCTTCCTCTTCGAGCCAATTTCCTTGTGGGCTATCCCTACCCATTGAACTTGCAAAGGGATCTATGTACTCATCATAACTCATCGGTTCTGGCCCGCGCGGAGGTGTTGCAATTGTGGGTTCTCTGGGGGGCGACATGTAAATATCTGGCATTTGCTCCGCGTCCAGAAAATCACCTGCGACCGGTGAACCAAAAGCGGACTTAAACGGCGACGGGGTTCTGCCTTTTTCCCTTCTGGGGCTTGGGGGTGTTTTCCATCCCAATTCGAATGGGGGCGTTTGAGGACTACCTCTCGTTGGTGTTCTGAACGGTGATGGTCTTGGTGTAGTTTGCGGACCTGGCGGTGATCTAGCATCCTTTGACTCTCGCGGTGACCCCGCAGCCTTGATATCCGGTGAGATAAGTGAATCGTATAGCGCTGCATATTGAGCTTCGGCCGCTTGTAACACCTCCTCTTCTGTTTTGGCTTTCTCAGAAGCGGTTGTTTTAGGAGTTTTTAAAACACCAGGTTTCGTCGGACTCTGTACACGTCCTCCTGGTGACTCCATAGTTTGTGTCAATGGCGCTGGTGGCGATTGCGAAATACTTGGACGTTTTGCCGGACTGGGACCTCGCGGAGGTGTCTTTGATTTCCCCTGTCTGCACGGTTTCTTTTCGGACATGGGGAATGCCTCCGGTGGCATTTGCGAGACCAATAACGGTAGACCAAACGGATCTGGTGAGCGTAAGTGAGGTGGCAATTCTTCGCCTTCATCATACAGTTGGCGCATTTGATCTCGAGCTATAGTATCGGGCGACCGCTCTGGGGAATAGAATTCGGGCATTTCTGCAAATAATGGATATTCAGCACCATATTCATTACGACGAATTGGTGTTACTGGCAATGAAGGAGTCGTAGTCGCAATTCCCGCAGCGGCCGGCAGTACCTCAGCTTCTAGCGCATAACCTTCTTGAAGCAGTTTCAGCTGCTCGAATAAGTCCTCTTCTAAGCTGTTATTAAACGTATCTATCTCCCCAAAATCTGGTTCGGCTTCATCCAGAAATGAGTCTGTTCTTGCACTGAAATCAAATCCGGGAAACAACTCGTCCATTGGCTTGCGCTCGGGATCATATTGCAAACGTTTGGGCTTCTCGTATGCTAAACAAAAACAGAATACGATTGAAAATGAATAGGAGGGTGCATACACTTACGAATAGCGTGTGGTCTGAAATCGTAGTCCCTTCCGGACTGGAATTCTTCATCTGGAGATAATCCAAATTGATCAGGACTGTATGTAATGTTTCGACCTGGTCCTTCTCTGATTTTCTTATGTTTGCTAAACATTGGAGGTGTTGGAGGCATGTCCTTTCGCTTATGTTTGTAATCTAAACAAAAAATATGGTCAGAATATTTCAATCTAAATAACCATCAAATTCCTCACAAGGATCATAATCGGCTGGACTACCCGGGGCTGTAGCACCTTGATCCTGCTGTCCCGCAGTCCGTTGGTCTTGTTCTCTCATGGACGCATTAGCTTCCTCAATTATTTGTTGTGCTTCCTGGTCCGAGATGGTCATTACTATTTCTGCCGTATCCGTGCCTGGAGTACCCCCCTCCTGTCCTGGACTTCCCCCAGGACCTGGAGACCCAGATAATCTACGACTCCCTCCAGTACCTGGAGTTCCAACAGGCCCCATACTTCCTCTTGGGCCTGGAGTTCCTGGAGACATTCTCGGCAACGGGCTTACTGACTTAGGAGACTGTCTAGGACTAGCTTTTCTTGGACTTCTAACTGGAGAACCCATAACTGACATATCGGCTGGACTGGGCACTCCAGGACTCATCGCTCGAGGACTTCCCCTCGGACTTTGGGATGTAAATGTGTCATCGAATCCTTCTGGCATTGATTCATCCGCTAAACCGACTCCAAACATCGGTGAAGTTGGTAGGCCAGATTGCATGGGAATTCTTTGTTGAATTGGACTGAAATCCATCCCGGGTATCGGTGATAAGTGAATTGGCTGCCGAGAAGATCGCTTTGGAGAAGGAGACATATCCAACCCGTATGGCAAAATTGAAGTATCGGCTGGACTGGGTACACCAGGACTCATTCGTTGCGGGCTCCCCCTCGGACTTGGAGATAAGAAGGTGTCATCAAAACCTTCGGGTATTGACACATCTGCCAAACCTATACCAAACAAATCTGGGGATGTGGGTGGAGTTGGATATCCCGTTTGCCTAGGACCTCTTGACTGAATCGGACTCAATTCCATCGCGCCAGGGATTGGGGATAAACGCACTGACTGACGAGGAGATCGTTTTGGTGTTTGAGATAAATCCAATTCATATTGCTGCGCTGGTGAGAAATCTAATATGCCAGCAATGGAATCATCAAATTTAAACGATGGAGACTTTGGAGACTTTGGAGTTGGACCTGGGAATAATGGTATGTCTAATATGTTTAATGGATTAGACCAGTGTTTCCCAACCTTTATCAAACACTGCGTTCAACATTGGGATACACTGGATTATACTTTATTGAAGGAAGTACCTTGTGAGGGTCGCGCAAATGGACTCGGCAAAGGACTATCTGGTCTCATAGGAGTTCTTGGGGAGCCTCCAAGGGCTTTCATTAGAGCGCTGTCTTTGTCCATCATGGGAGGTTCGGTAACTTCGATAAGGTTGGAGCCCCAGGTGACTGGCCTACGACTGGGTGTGCACACATCAGCGGGAGGCTCGCCGGTTGGAGTGGACGTTATGGGACCCAGAGTCCCGCTTCGCGCCGGGGACTTTTGAGGAGTCTTATGCGTCTCCGTCAGGGATTTAGATTTGATGGATTTCAACGATTGTGTGGGCGTCACGTGAACGGCATGCTTTGCACTATCCATGAGTACCTCCCGTGATATAAGCCCCGTTTCGGTGTTGCCCCAAGCATGGATCGGTTCGCTGGAGAAGGCGTAGAATGCCTGGACGCCAAAACGGGGTATCATCTGACTGGAGGCATATTCCAGATTATCCGAGGACACTTCGACTGCGTATGGTGGATGGTCCCCAGCACCCAGCAGTCTCGCTTTGGCGCGTTCAGTTTGGGCTTGTTCTTCACTCACGATCAAATCATGTGCAATGTCCACAATCTACACATGTGAAACAATGGGATCAGGAACGGATGACTGCAAAGATTAGCTACGTTACCTTGGTGCCTTCAGGGAACTCACTGAGCGTGGAATCCGCAGGATTGTTGGCGAAAGGACCTATCAGTTTGCCCTTCTGCAAGACGAACAAGAGTAATTTCAAATAGTCGGTGCGAAGGTCTTCGGACGCCTCATCAGCCCGCAGCTTCTTGATCCATGCCGCAGCCAACACCCGATCTGAAACATCGGCCGATTTTAAGAAGCGATTGGAATTTGGGTCGAGATTTAACCCTTACCGCTGGGATCTGACAAGTTGAGCAGCAGCGGCTTGGCGAATTTGAGGTAAAAGTCGAACCCATTATTATTGGTCGATAAGGACGTCCGAGTGGTTTCTTCAGTCTCCCCCATTACAATAACGCAAGAATTTTGATTCACACCATATTTAATTTTGGAATAAAAACATCTAGCAAATGCGTGGAACCGAAACGATCAATTTTATTACGTGACAATTTTTTCATAAATAACATTCATCGTTTAAATAGTTACAAACATCAAATCGGAAAATAAAACAAACGCGGGTGTCCAGGCAACGCCGCTCACTCCAAATATTTGCGCATCTCGCGCAATGACGCCTCCAATCGGGCGACGTGATTGAAGGGCCGTGGCGTGCAATCCTCCTCCTCGGGGCACTCGTACTGCGTGCCCTTGGACACGCGCTGCTGGCTCCGCTTGTAGCTTTCGATGAGGTCCAGCGTCTCCATCAGCCGCTTGCGAATCTCTGCAATCGCCTTGTCGTTCGCGTTCATGATGGCGTTCTGGCGGAGCGTCGCCTCAGCGCGCGCGTGCTCGTTATCTCTCGTCGGGACGCCGACGTCCTCGGCGTGCACCAGGTCGTGCTCGTTCTCTTCGGCGACCTTCTCCAGGCTCGGGTCAAGGATGAACGACGAGCTGCGCATACGCTTGTTGACATAGAAGTAGGACGCCTTAGGACCGGATGACGTAGACGCCTTGGAGTGCGAAGCGGCTTTACGTGCCGCCACCGCCGCTGCTGCCGCTTCGTGTTTCGTCTGCATGCGGCCGGGGGCCGATTGGGCCGGCTGGCGCAAGTTGGCTGCACCAGGAGGTGCACCCTCTGCGGCGCCACCGTTGAAGGGCGCGCGCGCGTTTGACTGTTGGGTGCCGAGCTCGTCGGGCATCACCCGCTTCGGAACGTAGAGCACGGGCACCACGTAGTAGGGCATCTTCACGTTGCCGGCCTCCCCGTACGGGTGCTCGAAGGCGTCGCTGTGGAACTGGGACGCGGCGCCGGCGGCGAAATTTAAGTCCACGCAGTGCGTCGGTGTCGGGACGTGGGGCACGTGCCGCGGCAGGCCGGCCGAATCGCTGGGCGGGGGCGGCGGCATGCGTCGAAGTCGACAGGCCTGTGGGGTTGACGAGCGCGGCAGTTGGTTCGAAGACATCGACATGGTGCGCGAAATTAAAATTGCCGTCCGAAAGATACCGATAGGAGAAATCTTACAACAATTTTACATGACGTGTCGGGTTCGTTTGGATGCGTGCAGTTTACACGTCATCGACTGAAAAAAATGCTGTTGACACTTGAATAAAATGACGGATGATATATCCTGCTACTAGATTTTAGAGTCAGATGGGTTCACGTACGATGAGTAGCAGGGAAAGAGTAGGCTGGGAAATCAAAATCGGATTGTCCTTGGAATTTATACGTGGATGTCAAAGCAGTCAAAATTACCGTAACATTTAACTTACTGGCCGCAAGCAAACCGCCCCAAATAATGGCTTAAGGAGACGACAACAAGAAATGGCATTGGAATTCGATACTCTACAATACAGAAGACAGAGTAACACGTACTTTCCGCCCCCGCAGCAGTTTGATACGAATTTCGAATTGGGCAACCTCCAGCCCTACCTGGTTCCCGTGCTATATCAGAACCAATACCCGACGCCATCTTGTCGTTGTCCTCCAGGCTTTGAGCACTTAGAAGCTGAATACTTCAACGATCTCGTAAGCGAACAGCCCTACGAAACATTCCCGGACTCCTTCTATTTGGGATCGCTGCCCTTCCCTTCGCCCGACATGGGACAAACATCGAGTCTGCCCACGCTCTCAGTGCGGTCACTATTCCGTGCGGGCAACATGGAAAGCACCTGCACCGACCTGAGCGCCGAACCCGACCCAGGCGACACCTCCTCCGACTTTGACGCGGCCATCATGCCCAGGGACCCCAGCTCCCAAGTGCCCCGAAGCAATACTCTGCTGCAGAGCGTGTGTCAAATATTCACCGGCGGGCCTAACATCACCACCACCACCACCACAAGCTCTGGTCGCACCAGGACACGCTACCACAACACGCTCATCGACCCATTCAGCGACGAATTCGACGAGTACGTCGAGGACCAAGAGCAGACCGTAGCCGACGACGGCGACGAGGACCTCGAGGAAGAGGAGACGGACAACGAGGACGACGGCGATGATGATGACGACGACGACGATGACGACAACGCCGACTGTCGCGAGCTATGCTACAGTGGGCCATCATCGCCACCCGCCGAAGAAGAAACGAAACGCTCGTTGCTCTACAGCCGCCACCGGCTTTTCCGCATCTTCCTCGACTATTGCATCAGCACGGCGTTCACGATCAACGCCTACTTCTACAAATACTTCCTGCGATACATTTTGTTTATTTGATTGACTTGACAGGCTTGTTGAAAACGTTTTTCGGCACAAATTGTCACATAGCTGCAATAAAATTTGGGGCGCGCCAATGAAAGTGTAAATTCTGCTCTCTTTGATATTTGCTCTACGGAATTAATGGAAGAATGATTGCGATTTACCTGTCGGTGACAACGGTGTTAGTGATTGCCTGCTGTTGTTGCATCATGTACAGGTACAACATGTGCTGCTTCTCCAAGAAATAGACTCTCTCTCGTTTCCCCCCGTTTACACGCGCAAAATGCAGCGCGACAAGGGGACCGGCAGGAGCAGCCTAAAGCAGCCCGGCTCGAAAACCACCGCCGGTAGCCAACCACCATCCGGCATGCCGTCCACGAGCAGGTTGTCCGCGATTCGATCGTCCGCCTCGAAGCGGACGCCTGCGAGTAAACCGCCGGTGAAATGCAAGGGCATCAAGGAACCACCACCGCCACCCCCGCAGATACCTGCTTTCAGCCTGGCATTACCGCCACCCACCATGGAGGAAGGTATACCCCATCCATTTATGCTTTCTTCCAGATCTAACCGGTGTGTATGTTTTCAGAACACAAGCAGAAGCAAAAGATCATGCGACGCAACAAACCACAGGGCGAGGATCTCAAGAAGATCAAGGAAATCATGCGAGGGATCGTCAATAAGCCACTCACTGTTCACGAATTCATCGGTTTGGTCGCACCCTCCACTGGTGATAACGGCGAACTACTGCGCTCTGTTTTGGCAGACGAGCTGGCCCAGTTTCGGGTGACATCGCGAAAGATTTACGAGACGATGACGCAGGATATCAGCGACGTCCTCACCAACGAGCACATCCAGCTGAAGGAATACAGCGAGGAGCGACACGCTCTCTACGTGGAAAAACTCCAACGGAACATCAACGAAATCTTCAGCCTATGCCCCGATTTCAGCTTTGATCGGTTCTTCACCGAGGACCACTACCTCGAAGAGGCGTTCCCCAAGTCACCCGAGGTAAGTTTTCATATTTCACTTAACTTTCTTTACAGCAGCTTCTCTCTTTGTTCCCAGTTGGACATGGAGCCTGATGAACTGGAGGCGCGTATGCGCCAAGAAGCCTACCATCGGTATCAGTGGCTGAAATCGGAGGGTGAGCGCTTGAAGGAGGAGAACGTCCGTCTGCAGAAACGCTTGAATCAGTTGAAGAAGCAGCAGAAGGAAGAGCTACGCGTCGTTGCCGAACGGGAACAACGCGCTGAAGAGGAGCGCCAGAAGCTGGAGGATCAACAGGAACAGCTTGAAGAGAAGTAAGTCCATTCAGGTGCCACACAATCAATTCCTCCCTTAAAACCTCCCCACAGATTGGATGAGCTCAACGTCTCCGTTGAGAAGCAACTGGTCGAGTCCGAACTGGAACAGGAAGATGCGGTCGACCTGGCGCCCTTGCCTCCGAAGCCCAAGGTCACAGACAAGTTCAAGACGCCTCCGCGTCGAAAATCTGACTGGGCTGCTGACCAAGCCGCCGAGATCGAAGCGTCCAAAACCTCTGAAGCTCTAGCCGCCGAAACCAGCAAGCTCTCACTGCGATCGAAGCTCTCCAAGAGCACCGTGAAGAAGAAGCCCAAGAGGAAACCGATACGTCCGCCACCTTCTGAGCAGCAGCAACCTGGTGAGACCTCGCCCTTCCACTTCTCGCCGCTCAAGACGCCTCCTCGAGGTGACTCCGAAGCTCCCCAGCAAAAGTCACCGTTCCACTATTCCCCCTTGAAGACGCCACCCCCGGCCGCTTCGGCCTCTGCCCAACCAGCGTCACCCTTCCATTATTCCCCGATGAAGACCCCTCCGCCTTCGGGCATGCCGCCACCTTCGCAGGCGTCGCCGCACCGTCCCGACTTCGCGCCCGTCGGCGACGAGGCGGCCGACGTCGGCGGCGAAGCGCAACCCCAGCGCGTCCGCATCACCAGGTCCACGACCGTCACGCAACAAGAGCCCCCCACACCCCAAGGGCACCAGCAGCGCGACCAGCAGCCATCTGCGCGTCGCGGCCGCTATCAGGCTCCGCGCGACAGCTGGGGCGGCTTCTATTAGGCTGCCATGCCAACCGAAACAAAAGCAGCGTTAGTTTTTTTCTGGTCGCCCACGTCACTGTGGCATTTCTCCTCCGATTCGATAAATAAATGTCGCGTTAATTCCACACCTGGCCTTTTCCTTCGCCGTCGTCGTCGTCGTCGTCGTTCGCAAATTTCCAGTGCGCCATCATGGTCGAGCAGGTCGTCGACCTCAACTATGACTTCAACTACAACCTGTTCCTGGCGAAGAGCATGCTCTCCAACATGGAGACGATCGCCGACCGGCAGCGCGTCGTCAAGTGGATGCGCAAGCTGGTGACGTGCAACAAGTCGCTGGAGGAGATCAAGCTGCGCAACGACTTCCTCTACTACCTGGTGCTCAACGTGCAGAACCGCGAGCTGCGCCCGCCGTTCAACGAGAACCCGCCGCCGGGGCCGCTGCCGCACATCGCGCACCTGCTGGTACCGCCGGAGGCGGCCCGGCCGCCTCCTGCCCCCTTGCCCCATCACCCACCCCCCAGCTAAACGTTTGCTTGTTTGCAGCCCGGCGGCAACACGGCCGGCGTCGAGCAGGCCGGCGCCTGGGTGGACAAGGACGCCACCCAGCGCCCCATGCTGTACCAAAATTCCCCGGACGGCGGCGAGTTCCTCGCGTCGCAACCGATCCCGCGCTGCGGCGCCTTCTGTTACCTCGCTGTCGTTAGTCGTAGTGCGAAATGATGATTTAGAATTGTAGACACCACTCGGGTATGTGCAGTTTCCATGTGGCGACGACCATCAGCCACCCAGCAGCGCTCTTCGCTCGCGCACTCTTCACATATTCGAATAATAAATGCAAATTGATACGGTATAAAAATGGCGTATATTTGTAAAGTAGAAATGGTTGGATGCATTAGTGCTCCTGGTTTTTGAACGCTGACAAGATGTAGTACATCAACGGTATCTTCTGAGTCTTCTTATCGTCCAGGACGCCCAACTTCGCTGCAAGGCTCTCCCGTCGCACTTTGCCCTCATTGTCACCAGACTCTATGAACACACAAAATCAATTAACCTCCCTCGAGTCTTTCACGAACTCCACGACCAACTATGACGCGTACGCACCAACTGCGAGGATTTGCTCGGCGTAGATGTAACCGTTCCAGAGAAGATACTCGCGGATGAGCTCGTTGAGCAACTTGGTCTCTTCGGGAACCCCAACAGGCACTGAACGATGGGCGTTCTTATTCAGGATAGTCATCACAGAAGCGCGTAGCTCAGCTTTGAAGTGACCCAGGGCGCCGATATCGGCCAGGGACTTACGCACGGCTGAAACAGAACCAGAATGAGTGGTATGCCCAGAGGAGGCCCCCCAGGTGCACTGTACCTTCCAGCAAGTCGCGCTCGGTCTGTTCGCTCGCCATTAGTAAAAATGCAGAGTGTAGACTAAATGGATATCACTTCAGGGTGCTGAGATTCGATCAGCTAGTAGAGTAGAACAATGAAAGCACGTCCGATATGTGGTGATGAACAGAATTGACAACCACGTCGATGCAACTACAGGACATGTCAACCCACGGGTTCCTAGGAAACGTGCCCGCTGTCAACAAAATGGGCAAGCAGCGCACTGCTGATTTTTCGGATGTAACCACTAGATCGATAGTCGGCCGTGAAAGGAAACCACCTGGACTTACTACTGTTTGTTACAATTAGCGGGGTGTTACTGTCATTTTGAATGCTTCGGTGTTGGCGGCACGTGCGCGCACGTCCTTTTTGGCGCAACAACAACAATATCATTATTCAATTGAATTCCGCTCGTTAAAACGCCCCTTTGATCTCGCTAAACGCATCAAATCAAGCAAATTTAGTGGCTTTTGATTTGATATTCAAAAAAGCAAACGTGTAAATGCCGGCTGTAAAAAAAGATCAAAGGAACGCTCTCGCGCGCGCCAGGATTGCAGGCGGGCAGGCGGTGGCGGCGACGGCAGTGGCGGCGGCGGCGCGTTTTCGTACCGCAAACGGCGAGGAAAACGTACGGAAAATTGGCTCAAAGGGGGATGAATGCATAGAGACTCTGAGGCAAAGGGATTGAAGATACTCTATTATTATACGCCTGCACTTACTTTTCTGGACTATTTTTATCAAAACAATTTCCTTTTTAATTCGATTCTCATTCGAAGTAATTATCTGAGGAGATCGATATCTTGAGCATTTGAAACAAAGGATCAATGAATAAATCGAATTTTACAAGTTGATATTCCAAAAGGAAATTTCGGGAGGACAGGATAGTGGATAAAGGAATTATTTGATTTGCAAGTGTAGGCTGATAGTCCTGAAAATTTGAATGGTTACACGCATCCCTGATCGTAACTAACTCGGGTGGACTTGGGGGAAGTATTGCCTTGGACCGCCCCCGCCAGAATAATTAATTGTTCATGGCCAGCGTGTGCGAGGAGTAAAGTTGCGCCATGTGCGCGCCGCGCGAGTTGAACGTCGCACCGCCAGGTAGCGTCCGCCGACTCCAGCGGCACCGAGCGCGTTCGACGCATTTAGCCCGACAGAGACCCGAGAGACTTCCCAGCGCTGGCATCGCCGATCACGACGAGCCCACGAGCGCATGCATCGTGCACGATTAGGCGCACACGACCGCGCGTAGGAAACGGAGAGACGGGCAGGGCCGGCGACACGGCCGGCTGGCACGCACACACACTCTCTCTCCTCCAGCGACGTCGACGGCAACGCGACCGGCGAGCGAGCGCGAGAACATTCAGTCGGCGACTCCGAGCGGCAGTCTGATGGCGACGTCGACGGCGGCCTGAGCGCGCATCGCATCCGCCACCTCCACACATCGCGTCCGTCGATCGCGCGTGCTCCACGTTGTTGGTTCCTGTTTGTTGTTATTGTTGTTGTTCGGTGGTGGCGTTTTCGTTGCTCGGTTCGTTCATTCGTTCGTTTCGGCGGCGTTTCCGCGCCGTGCGCGCCAACAATCAATTCCGCCCGGCCGCCCCCGCGCGCGCCACCGAAGTGCTTTATTTAGTCGCCGTCGCAAGTGCGGCCGCGAGCGGAATGCTCGCGAGTGAAGTGCGAAAATAATGCAAATCGTTCGGAATCGATGTGGATATAGCCAGCAGCACCAGCACCAACACCAGCGGCACGACGTCGATACATTGCCGCCGCGCGGACTAATTGCCCCAGCATTGCGGCCGACTGCGCCCGGCCCGGATAACAATCGCACCGAGCACATTGCAAAGGTGAGTCCCCTTTTTGGCCGCCAACACCATCGTCGGCGAGCCGCGCACGTTGGCGGCGACGACGGCGGCGGCGAGAAAACGGCACCAGCACACAATTCGTTCGACGCACACACGCGGCATTGTAAGATCAAAGGAAATGTTGCTGCTGCTGCTCCATAACTTTGTGTGTATGTTTAGTTTAGCGTGGTAAAATGCTTCAGTTGCTTGCGCGCCGCATTTTGTAAACACGCATCCAGTTTTCGAAATGCGACCGAATCGTCCGCTGCTTCTTCAGGCTTTGCCATTTGACCTTGTCACTGAAAAGTTTTAACTTTGAATTACGGATACGGAAATCTCCACGTTTTCTTTGATGATACCTATCTTCCACTCACTTATTGGAATACGCCTTGATTACAATTTAATTAGTTTGATATCTGCTCGTTTTCATTGCTTTATCAGTAAATTATTAGTTCACTGTTGGATTTGAAATGGAGTTTGTTTCAAAAGAAAGAGTGTCTTTTTAACTCGAATCGCGCTCCTTTTGTCGAGAGTCTCGTGCAAATTTATCCAAAGATGGGACGATACAAGACAGAACTTTTCCCAGAAAATATCCCATTGGGTTTTAGCGTTGAGTGGTTTCAGTTTTCTCATTAAATCCCCAGACTAATAGATCTCCTCGTATAAAAAGTCATGATACAACTGTATCCTGTAGAAACGTTGTCTTACAATCTGTGAAAGATTGAAGTTCCGAACAGGATTGCTCCTTTTAACTCCTATTTTATGTGATTTATATCGCGTAGAGGCATTCACAGTTTTCCTAGAATCTCTGCTTCTTTCTATACATAATATAATGGTATAAACTGGCAAAGATGTCATCTTCATAATTTGCAATCTGTGATGCACTTTGATATCATTCTAAGAATTTCGCTTATTACTTAAAATTCAACATATTATCCTAGACAATATCACATTCCTTTGAAAGCGATGTCAATCATGGCTGATAAGCAATCCTTTGATTTTCAAGAAAATGCTTCTTCCAGTTCCACGAAGAAGCAATCCCTGCTTTCAAATTTAACATCTTCAATTAGTCTTATTTTGAAATGATATTAAACCAATCTTCGCAAACTCTTGAACAAAGTTTATTGTTTGCTTTTCCTGAAAATTGCAACGTTTCAAGATAATCTCCAACAAGAGATTCAATTCATAAGCATTATCCATAATATAATAAGACCTTCTCGGGTCGGGTCTATGGAAGGCAAGCAAACAGCGCCTTGGAGAATTTCAGATTCTCACAGCCGAGAACTTCCAAGAATCCCAAAGCACAACGGTTGAGAGTCCTCCCTCCGCCTTCATCGCCGCAACGCCAGCAATCAAACCTACGATGGCTTGAGCCGAAGATACGCTGCGTTGCGTTGCGCTCCGCTCCGTTCCGTCTTGCAACGATTTTCATCGCTTTTTCATGGTGCGTCCATGGGTACGGCCGGAGTGTGGAGTCTACCATCCAGCATCCATTGCTGTCTTGAGATCTCTTCCTCAAGTCGCCGACGTTGCTCGAGCGCGCCGAAGACCCGACCCAGCAAGTGCGCACTTTTCACGGAATTTCGTCCGGCCGAACGGAGGAAAAAACGCCGCCGCAGATGCACGCATGGCGGCTGTTCGATGGGGGTTGTTCAACGCGAGGGAGACGCAATGTGGGCGTACAATGGGGGTACGACTTGCATGGCGTTCCGAGAAATTCCGTCAAGTTTGCGATCATATTCGTAGGGATGCGCGTACACGGGGTGACGATGATGGCGCAAATCATGGGCATAATTTCCCGTACGATTTTCCCGGAAATGGAAATGAAGGGCCTCCATCATGACGGGGACGAGTCTGCATTACCTGTATGCGTCAGCGGGCGCGCCCAGTCAAATTGCGCTCGAGCATTGCTTGCCGTTGAACGACGATAATTGTTGCTGGTGATTTCGCCGATAAAAGAGGAGGTTGAAGAGTTAATTGCCTCCGTTCCGGGCGGCGCGCTCCTCGTGAAATCTCCAGCTCGATGATGATGGGCCCCTCAAGATCGAGGAAGCGTCTGCTTGTGCCTACGCAAATATGCGCGACGAGAGACTGGGGCCGCGAGTCTATAAAAAGCATCGCCAGTACTTGCGGCCGAGTGGTAGTTAATTAATGGTAATTAATAATTGCTCGCCGGTCTTTAATTTCCGATCAGATGCGTGGCGGCAGAGACTGCGCGCGCGCGCCCGACTCATGCATCCGATTCGACGCTTGAGATTTTCCGATCTCTGGCCGCGTGGAATGCGCTCAGCAAACGCTGGCCTGCACTTAGCAAGTCTTCTTCTTCGCCGGTCCGCGTACGGCGTGTGTGCCATGCAGGAATCTCTGTTTTCATGTTCGTTCACTTGCGGCAGCGCGGACTGCGGCCGGCATTCAGTTTGGGCTCGTTTTTATGAATCGCCGCGCGGCGAATTGCTTCTTGCAGTGCCGTACCAGCACATCGCCCATTCGCGCCGCCTTCCCCGACAGCTGGTGCACCGAGTGCCGTCCGCCAATGCGACCTGAGCCGCACCTGGCCACCAGCTTAGACATGGGCATGGGCATCGACATCACATTTATAAGCCATAAGATTTGTTATTACCCCGATGCGTTGCAGTCTTCTTGCTTTCTTCTCTTCGTCTGCCCGACCACGTCCCGGCCGACCATCAAACGCAGCGGCGCGCATTGTGCGCCCATCGCGCTCTCGCACCCGCCACGAACCCGCCCGCCATGGTCATCGGCGCTTCCTTGTCGCGCCCATCGTCGCCGCCGTTGTCGCCGGCTTTGGTGCGATGCCGCTGCACTCTCTCCTCTTCGGGGCCCGCGCTCTCCTTGTCCGCTCGGCAGCTGGGGCACGCTCTTTGTTGCGCGTTCGGCGTGTTTGGTCTTCGGCGGCAAATGCGCCTCTCTTCTTGTGTGTGATGGCCGGGCCCGCCGCTGATGATCGTTGATGTTTCGCCGGCCGGACTTGAGTCGAGGCCGCGCGAGCTTCGTGCGCGCATTTGCCGGTCGGCCGGCCGAAAACTGGTTTCCGTCTGTGCAACGCCGCGCCGACCCGAAGAAACCGCTCCAAGCGGCGCGCTCAGGTGGCGGCCGCGCGCCACAGAGCCTTAATGCGCCCGAATGATACTTACACATCCACTCGGCCATAATTAATGCCGGCCGGCTCGCATCCATGCCCGGCCACCGTCGTATAAATTCCGAATCAGCCGTGCTGTGCTAATGCGCGCTTGCGCAACCGGCTTAATTTCGCCCGAAAAGTGAGTCGCCCGGTGGCGGCATCCTCGCGGTGACAACCACTGCCGGTATCGACGCCTGCAATCAATGCGTATCCCTCTTCTTTCCATGTTATTGACGTGGTGCAGCGAGGAAGCCAACATAGTTCTTAATCCGTTCAGCTTGAAAATATATAGTTACCACCTTCCTGAGCCAAATGTCATTACACTAAGCCTAATGAATATGCTTTCAAGTCTTCTATCGCTTCAGTTGTCACGGAATCTACTGCCAAGTCTCAGAATTAATTAGTCTATGATAGCCTGTATCATTGATTAGGTCCTTCCATACTTTTAAAAGTCGTGCAGTTTTTGCCAACTTGCAATTTGAAGTTATTCAGAGTGTTTATATTATATTTCATGATAATAATTTGGAATTAAGTTACTAACTGATTCATTCATCAAAAAGGTGTGGGGGCGCTACTACAGGAGCTGGATACCATCAAGGAGGGACCTGGAGAATTTTGAGAAACGCTGAAGTCATTGCTGTTATCATATTGTTTATTTGAATGTTAATGAAGAGTATACGAACTTCCAAAGCAAAAAGACAACCAAAACAAGCAGAAACTCATGCATGCATTATTTATTTATTCAATGCTTATCAGTCATTTGTAAATTATCGATATGAAAACGTCGCCGGCATAACACCACTCATCGTCAGCTCTACATTGATAACAGGAACGAACAGCCTACGCATATTGCGACCTCTACCTTGATCTCCAGCTGCTGGAGGTAAGTCCTGACTGCATTCGGAAATTTTGCATTTCTGCATTCTGCTTTCTTTTCATTTCTTGCCATATCGACTTCCGCATCTAATTATCTGGATCCATCATTCAACGATTTAATGCGCAGGCATTTTAATGAATTTCCAATTACATGCGCGATGCACGTCAGCCGTACCTGCGCCTATTTCATGCCACATCCACTGCAGGACGCATCCCATCTTCGTCGTCGCCGGATTCCATCCATCCCGAACGAACGATTCTGGCTTTATTCCTAATTCATTCGATGGCATTCTTCCATTGAGACGTAAGTGCGTTTTCGTGTCGTTTTTGTTGTCCTTCCATCTCCTCCACCCTTCGCGTTTTTCCGCGCCGCTTATCACTCCGGTCTACGGGGACGGTTTTACCATCACCTCGTGCGCGAACCCCATCTTCGAATGATGCTGCGAATTGTCGAACGCCCCGTAGACCGGGCGCATAATCGCAGGCAGCGTGTGTTTGCTTCATGAATTGTTGAACAGCTCACTCCTCGTACGCGATAACCGCGCGCGTCCGGCCGCCGCCCCCCCGAACCTGGGTGCGGCGCGCGTCGCCATCGCCAGCGAGCTGCAGCCGTCTCCTGCGGCGTTTAAGTTTCGCTTCGATGCCGATTAATAATGCATGGGGGCGGTGAGCGTGTTGGTCGCGCTTCTTCGCCGGTTTCTTTCGGTGTCATTACTTGCTCTGCATTCACCTCGCCCAGCTTATCAGCCAACGTGTACGTGTGAGTGTGTGTTGGAAGGGTGCACTAGGGGTTGGAGACCGGCGCTGCAGTTGTTGTCGGACGCACAAGTGGGCGATGCATACAATGATGAGCCTGCAAGAAGAGCACGGCGCACAACGAAAAAATAAAGGAGCGGAACCGGATGAATTAGGAATGAGCTGGGGGTGGTGGTTGCATGCTTACGCGAATAATGAGGCGCGCGCTGCTGCCCGACTGACGATACCTACCGCACTTTTCGCTGAATTCTGGCTGTAATCATAGAGTCTCGACGGGTTAATTCGCCGTAATTAAGAATCGTCGCATCGATTTGCTGCGGGGTCTAATCGACGCAAATTATCGAAATAACATGGAATTTCACGTCGAATCATAGAGATACGACTTGGGATGTTTTTAATTGATATTTATATAATGGGTTCTTGGTCTGGCTATTCACAATATCCAAAGAATAGGATAGTTTATTATCAAGTCTAGTAATCTGCATTCCAGATAAGAGTTTATTATAAGCAATTTTTCATCTAATTACAAATTATGTTATCTCTATTACAGTCCGGTAAATAAACTTATGGTGCATTTCTTTGATTCGCAATTATTGCTTTGCACTAATAAGAGAGATGTCATAATTGATTGAATTGATAGTCCTTTCGTGAAATTAATCCGTTGTTCAGTTGTGTTTCAATCAGCCATTGAATATCTACTTTTTTCCATACTTTGGAAACTTTTTGAAACATATGACCGTGACCATGGACCATGATCTTCAAGTCAAAAATTTAATTCACTTCCGGAATTTGTTTGAAACACCTCGAAGAATCTATGAGATTTGAATCAATGCCAAGTACAAGTCAATCACGAAAACTTTATTGACAAGTAGATTTCGGTAATCCGGGTCCATCATAGGGGACCTGGGGGACAAAAAGGTATCAGTTTGGATCTTGCAGATTCCGAATTCCAATTCGTTTTCCGCCTGATATTTGTATTGTTTGGAGTAAATGAGTTTCGACTAGTGGAAAAACGCGTCAGTTTACTACGCATACGCCGGGACTTGTGGCGGCTATTCATAGCAACTTTTCGAAGACGGTCGCATCGGCTCCAATCAGTCCGAGCGCACGCTGGTGTCGCGCGGCATGTGCCGCCTCCCCGCGCACGAATTTCCTCGCGAGATCAAAGCGTTGTGGGCGCGCCGCCGCCGCCGATGACTACGACGACGACGACGACGATGCGCCAACACATCGCGGGCCCCGTCACGAATCGCTGCAACTGATAAACTCGTGCATGCACAGCGGGCGCCGCCGACCCGTCATATTTCGATGGCGCAGTGTAAATACGCGCTCAATTACGGCCGGAGTCAGGAAATGCCGCGTTCCAATGCGGCGGCTCGCCCGGAACCCAACCAACGCTTATCGATGATGACGATCGACGATCGAAACTCATCAAATCGGTCTGGATGGCAACGAAGTCGCTCGCGCGGACAATGGGAACCGATACGATTATCGCGCGCACTTGCTACCGTCGAGAGTGCCGCACGAATCCAACGATATTTACAAACATATGCGCGCGCGTATTATTGACACATAAATATTCATTTTTATCGGCGAGCCGTGCGCTTCATTCATGAATTCGACTTTTGGGTCAATCTTGTTTACAACTTCATTCATCGATTGCGCGCGCCCAATCAATCACCGATAGCGCGACGGAGAAGTCGCCCATGCATTATCACATCTCTCGGCAGGACACTGCTAATTGTCGCCGACGCGCGCGCGCAAAAAAACGCCGGCGGCGCTCATCGGCGTCATCAAAGCGAAAATGTATAATTTTTATGTCCACACACATCGACGACGACGACAACGGCGACGATGATACCTCGGCGAGGAGGGCGACGCGCGGCGAGGTGAACGCGCACACAATCGTCAAAGAGGCCGCGCCTTTGAAGTCGGCGCGCGCGATGCCGCCGACGTGTTAAAAGATACCGCGGATTCGCAAATACGTGTGCGCCGTGCCCTGGTGTGTACACTCGACGACGACGACGACGACGACAAAAGTCGGAACAGCTGGGCGGCCCCCCGTGTCGTGAAACCCAACGTCACTTCTGGATGGCGTGCTCAAAGACATTGTGCGTCCCGCGGCTGAAGTGCGCCACACTCGCGTCGGCGACGTCGTCCAAGAGCGCGTGAAATTCGTACTTGTGCCTGTTGCACGCCCGTCGCGGATGGCAGCGTTGCTCTAATAGCGCGAAATTACTGCAACCAATTTCTTGCTGGAACTTTCTCTACCTTTCCACTCGCGAAATCAATTGAATCGTTCGCTGCCTGTCGCCGGCACATGTCGTCGTGCAATTTCCATACCTATCCATCAACCCCCAGGATGCGGCTGTGCATTGTCATTTCGACGCTGTCGTTGGAATTCGTTTTGCTGCTGGCAGCTGCACGCCCTTCGTAATTGCTTTCTATACCTGTCTGCAACGCCACGTCAGTCAATGTGGATGGATGTTTTCAATTCCAACCCGACTCGATTCGAACGCATGGGATTTCCTCAACCATGCAGAGAAATAGAGGAAAAGTACTTTTCGAACATCGTTTATTCAAATGGCACGCCGACTTCAGGTGCCGCTAGGTCTCTTGAATACATTCAGCGCATAATATAATAAGTTATAGGCTATAGACTAGAATAGAAAGCTCATTATTTGCCATCATCGGTAAGTCAGCTTTTGGATGGGGCCGCCTTCTTGCGGGTGGGCGACGCCGCCACCGAGGCCGCTTCTAGCCGACGTTCATGATGCTGCGCACCCGGTCCAGGTTGTGGATTAGCTCGTTGTTGCGCTTGTTGAATTTGCTGTCCCGCAGGCAGAGGCAATAATCGCCGTCGATCACTTCTGGGTACTGTAAAAGCCGCCGCGCGTGCGACAATGAGTATAAGGGGGCGCACTGCCTCTGGGGGTGTTCGAACAATTGGCTCAACACTTTAGCCAACTCCGCTTCGTGTCGGGTTGATGCCGTCAAAGGGTTGCCGACGTTTTCCCGGTGTTTGGTATGCTAATTTTTTGACAAAGCGACTTTCTGTTCGTTCGATTTGCTTTTAATAGGACAGCTACTGGTTGTTAGGCTTTGGGGGCTTATCACGATTGAATTGTGGTATTGTATGCATTCTAATCGGTTGAGGTATCGTGATTTGTGCCTTTCGAGGTTGTGATTTTTTGGGATAGTGATCTTTTAATTTTTTGGGATGGACGGCATTTACATATTTTGAAGTTTTCAAGTGAACTGACTTGTTTGATCTCTGGTATTTTCTGAATGGATTAAATTTCTGGAAGTTGTACCCATTTAAACTATCTTTCGAATGATGTTAAACTTGATTCAATTAAATTTTTGATATACACCAAATATTGTCATCAAAAATTTGGGCAATCTGGACAATTTCCGCGAATATTGACATTGGTACGAAGAGAGCAAAGAAAGCAAAACAACTTGCACAAGAACTTGGAAACTACTCTTACCATATCTTTCATGGCCGGGTGCGTGGCCATGGCCATCACCGGGTGGCGGTGCGCCGTCATAACAACGCAGAACAGCGCGATCAGCATCCAGCATCTGGAAAGCAGAAAGCAAGCAATGACCGAGAGACTCGCCTTATTACACCCATGCCGCATGCATATTTACTCACTTGCCAAACTGAGTCATTGCGCCTCCGTGTGCCGGACGATGCGGCCGCTTGGAGGAAGTGTTTTGCGGCGGCAGACGGCGCGCCACGAGTGGCTGACGGGCGATGGTGGTGGCTGGGATTGGGGGCCGCGGCGCTTTGTCGTTGTCACTTTGTGGTCCTTTGATGTGTCGGCTGCGGCGCTGGCTCGCGGCTTTGTCGAACGCCTTTGATGCTCGTCTCAATCCGTTTCCACTCTCAATTTCAATGACGGGCCTCGCGCGCGCGCCCAACTCCTCCGCCTCCGCCGCCGCCCTCGCAGCGCGCGCCCGCGATCCACGTATAATTTATCTTAAAGCGATACGCGCGCGCCTCGTCACTTTGTATTAGCTGCGCGCTTGATCTCTCAAGTGCCGTGCTCAACAGTCGGCGGCGTCGTCGCCGGCGAGTGACGCTTTTTTGTCCGCCCTCCGCGCTCCGCTGGCGGCGTCTTCCACGTCTTCTTCGGCTTTTTTGCCTCCGCCAGCTGCGCTTTGTTGCGCTTGTTTCGATTCGACTTCGCGGCGGTGGCTGTGACGAATGCGTTCGGATGGGGGCTGGTTGCTCGCTCGACCAGAGCGTTCGGCGCGTCGTGTGGGACTCGTGTGTCGGCGAAGATCAAAGCGCGCCCGCCTTTTATACACTTAACTAACAACTACATACGTTGCGAGCATAGGTCATCATCGAGTGCGATGTCGGCGCACGCGGCACGCCGTTAATGTGCCTCTGCCGGCTCCCTCCGCACCGCCCGCTATACTCCACTTTATGTCATATCGTCCTCGTTTCGCTGCCATCGCCGACGAATTCAGCCGGCCGAGGTTTTCGTTGGTGTGGTGCATTCATCATCGTTGCGCGCCCGACCTGGTGTTTCGACAACTTCGGAGCGGGCTGCCAAAGCGGCCGCTTCCGAGCGGCTGGCAACACCCGGTGGAATCAGGTGTTTCCTGTCCGTGTGGTCCCTCGACATTGTGCGAGCGTCGTTTTGTTTTCTCATTTCGTTCGCAATCCATTTCCATCCGCCGTTCGCGCCTGTTTTCTTTGGCGGCGCGCTGATTGTCTGCGCGCGCGGCGTCGCGTTCGGATTGAAAATTAGTGCTAATCAGTTTTATTTGTTTGCAACAACGCCTACGTCAACATTACGCCGACCACCATTGCTGCGCCATCGCCAGCATTGGTGTAATAAATGTAAAAATGGACAAAGGCGAGGCGCGATCGGACTTGTTTGCGTTTCATATTACGATGGGACCGAAATGGGCCGGATGACGTCGTCCCCATGCGGCCATGGTGGAGGCATCCATCCCAGGAAATCGCATTCTCTCAGTTAATGTTTTCATTAGTGCCATGCTGTTGGCACAATCCCGATGGAAACATTTTTTTCTGTTTGTTTCTGGGTCATTTCTATCTGTTTTCTTAGAATTTCCAAAACGTCTTCAACGTACTTTCTTTTTTGAAATTCCAAGTTTATTACTTGTCCCATTCTCAGTCATTATTCTACCTGGACATCATTTGTCCCATTAGGACAAAATCGTTGGTTGGATCATCTAGAATCCAGCCCTAAATCTTTGGATACCATTGCGATGACCCTGAATTATTTCCAAGTATTTGAAATACTTTGGTTCAACGATAGTAAAAATTAGCTTTTTGGAAGTGAGTTAAAACAATTTTTGTTGTTGAGTTCAATTCGAAACCCAATCCAACGACAAACAAACGAAACAACAATGAGGAAATTGCAGCCGAACTTCATTGACATGGCACCAACGAAATTTAAGGTGCGGGGAACCCCCATAAAGTCCATTAGATTAATTGAATCATTAATTTTCATTAGTCCCGACAACTGTAAATAATTGCCAGCTATACTGAGTCCTCCCAATTTTCCAAATGGGAGCCGAATTAGATGACAAAATCAGACCTTCGAGGCCATTGTTTCTCTTAGGACTTGCATGTCCCTAGTGCAACTTGATGGGCAACCTGGTGAAGTTTGAGGGCCGCTGATTGACGCGCACATGAGTGCATTGATGGACGAACCCGGGGCCGACGACTAAGGTCAGCAACCGCGGCTGTGCACCACAGGTCGGTACCAGTGACCGCCGGCGGGCTTCAAAGAAGCGACGCCGAACGGCTTCTTCCTCTTGTCCTTCTCGTCCGACCGACGACGACGACGACGACGAGGTCTTCAGGTGAGCCCTCCTCGGGGACGACGTCCTCTCTCGTCGATGGAATCGCGCCCAGTGCATTCGCAACGAATTGCTAACCATCGAGCGCCGTATCTTATCAATAATGGCTAATAAACGTGCTCGCAGCCGAATCGGCAGCGTTGCAAACCGGGCGAAAGCAAAGCGGCCCCAGCCCAGCATGAAGGCACGAAACGCATTCATCTGTCTCTTCGGACGAGCGACGAACGCGCTCCAACAACGCGTCCAACGAGGTGCACCGCTCTCCCATCCTCTTCGACTTCTTCTTGCGCGCCGACTTCTTCTTCGGCCTGCGTGCTTTTTCTCCGCTCTCGGAGGCCCACCGGGCTCCATGTGCCTCCGTCTCGCTCGTTGTTTACGGCCATTATCAGCGCTGTGCGGCGCAGGCATTATGGGCACTTCCATCCTTTTCTTCGCGCCACAATGCGAACAATGCCGCCTCTCGATGGCTTCGCTGCGCAGCACAGCACCGACGACCCATGGTATTCTCGGCCCTCCTCGGCGATGCATTGTGCGTGCATGTTCGCTCGCTCAGAGCAGCGCGACTATAATAAGCATGCAGCGGCGGCGTCGTCGTCGTCGGCGCGACGTGGTGGATGGCCTACGAAGAGCGCCCGATGAAAGAAACGGCATTCACAAGCCGTTCTGCCCGCTGTTTCATCTTCGTGCCTCCTGCGCGCGCGGCCTTTGCCAGCGCGCATCGTGCCGCATCCTCTCCGCGAGAGTCTTCTTCGCGCTCCCCGCGCTCAATGTTTTCGTCGCGTCGCGCTGCGTTTCCTCCGGCTCGCCGCCAGCAGCTTCTTTTTCCGTCTCGCAGGAGGCTATTTTTATTTATCAATGCGTCGAAGTATTAATGTTTGGGCACGCCGGGGAAGCTGGTGCTGGCGGGCTACAAGGCATTTGCGTGTTGTAAACACGCGTTCGGTCGTCAGCTACCGAAAAGTCCGGGTTACGACATCGGGCGACATCTAACAGCAATTAGACGGGACGCGTACTCGAGTCGCATGCTGTCGCTCGCTGCCGTTTCAGGCGCTGAATGCGCAGGATTTCAACTCGCAACGGACGAAAAACGCGTCCAAGGAATGGTGGATTCGTCCCGAATGATCGACGATGATGCTTCGAGTCGATGCGCCAGAGGGGCCCGTCTGTCATTAAATTAATTCCGGCCGGCACCTCGAGGCGTTAATTGATAGTTCTGCTTCCATTTCACCATTTTTTATCTGGTGCACGCTGGCGGCAGCCCTGCACCAGCTCCAATGCCTCTGATGGCGGCCGACTCACGGTGATGGTCGCCTCGCGCTGGAAAGAAATGAGAATGATTGATGTCGTAATATGCTTTGATCCGCACCACATCGTCGTGCTCACTCACCTGGCCCATTCTTCTTCTTCAGCTGGATGCTGTTCTTGATGAAATGCATCATCTCTCGCATTGCGGGCGTGCGTTGCGGAGCGCGGCCGCGAGGCACAAGCATTTTTATGCAACATGGATGCAGCATGCATGCGCGCAGCTCTCTACAAGTTATAATACGCCGTGAACTATAATTTAAAGGTGTCTGAGAACGACCGCAAGGTGCTTATTACATTCGTGCGCCGTTTCTCTTGTGCCGTTCCTTTTTCGGCCTGTCCTCCGCCGTCACCTTCATCTTCTGCCTCTTCGTCTGCTGTATGTTGCTTTTCGGCGCGTTTTTGTTCTGGCTGCGTCCCGCGCCCGTTGTTGTTGTTTTTCGCGCTCCGCATGTGTTGGACTTATTATATACATTTATTGCGGCGCATCCATCCAGATGCGGCCGGCCGTTGCGTGTCCGTGCGGCAATTATAACTTTGGACGACTTAATTTAGCAATTTTCCAACGAAAATTGCCGCAATAGTCGTCAAAGTCCTCGCGTTGCCGGCACCGATGCCAACCAAGTTGTACTCGCAGCACGAACGGCCTCTAATTTTTGATTTGCCGCTGCTTTCCCATGAATTATTGCGTTTTCCATCCATCCATCGAGAAGTCTGACCGCTGTGCTTCCAGCACGCGAAACAACTTCATAAACCAATCAATGTCAATTCTTGAAATAATCCCTCCTTAAGACTTTTCGAGAAGTTTCAACCTAAACAATTAAACCGTTATGATATATGGCGTTCCCCGTTTCTCATTTTACCTGGTGACGATGCCCATTACCGTTGAAAAAATTCGAATTTGAAAACCAGCTGAAGATGATAAAAATGTCCCCAGATGTCAGCATCGTACGGACGCAGCATTTGACCTCCGAAAGTCGAGTCTGCCGCGCACGACACTCTCGCTTAGCGCACAGCAGCCAGCGTACATCCAAACAAAAACAAATGGCGTTCAAGCTGCTGTCGTTCTGACTGAGCGCAGTGCTCGGAAGGCATCTTAAAGTGCATAACCTCGAAAAAGGAACGTGTGGCGTTTGCCTTTGGAAGATCTGTATTCCACCTACTGGATTCGCTCCCCGTTCGCAGAAATCGCCGTCCGAAGATGCGTTTCGTTCGCCGTGAGTGCAAGCACGCAGCCAGAGGGCGACCGATTCTTTTCGAACATTAAATATATTATATTTTTAGACAGACGAAAATAGGCTAGATCAAGAGCAGAGGAACACCTCATGCACCTGACAAATCATGTACAAACCCGCAATTCGAGATTGACGAGGGACCATTTCACGCAGAACGCTAATTCGACCATACTGCACACCCAAGTGTGCAGCAAGATTATGTAAGAGAAATTGATTTCATCATTCAGCAACTTTTTGGTGGTTGCTAGGTGCTCCCCCAGCATCTGACTCATCGATTGCATGCCCACAAGCTAGCTGTGAAGAGCAGGCTTGCTGCTCGTAGCAGTTGTGAGTTGAATTGTGGACCGTAGCCTCATTCATTATTGTGCAGTCAGTCAAGGCAGTGTGTGCCTCTCGCAGCAACAAAGCAGCTCTGTTTGCAGCATCTTAGGGCTCAAATAATATTAGTTGAAATTAATATTTCATATTTCTACCTGTGTGTTGTGTCTGGGCTGCAATTGTGAGTTTGTGCGAGCAAGCAGCTGTGTGTATTTAAAAAGACTGTGTGAAGCAGAGCATTAAAATGGTATGGTTTACATTACTGAGGGGAGGCATTATTAATTTCATTTCATATTTTCTGCTCTGGTTATGAAATTTTTGGGGAAGTTTTTATTCTTCTACCTGGAATCTTTTGTTTAAGGTGTTTTTACCTGCTGGGCCCTTATGGCTGCAGGCATTGTGCCTCATATTTTGATTGCAGATGTTCTGCTATTAAGTTATCAGTCATATCATGCATGTAAAGCACAAAATATTAATTTCAACTAAATATTGTTTGCTAGGAGAGTGAGTGAATAGTTTTCTTGTTATTGATCGGTTTCATTCACTTGCAGTCTGGAGTTTGAGCATTCGGAGAGCAATAAGCATCCCTCAGCTCATTCGAGTGATGCTTGGGGGGCCACCACCCCATACTTGTATTGATTTTCCCATAACAAAGAAAGTCAAAAAATTTCCCAAGCCTGAGTCATGGTACTCCTTCAACTAAAGTCTAGGAGTTTATCAAGTCCAATTTTCAAACTTATGATAAGATTTTGTAATCTAGAGGATATATTGATAACTATTTTTCTTGTTACAGGCTTGTGCTAAACACAATGAGGAATAAGCTAGCAGCGTCTTCCGTTACAGTCAGATTGCAGCAACGATCCAGTCTACCAAACCGAGCGACGCATCCTACCTTTTGCCAGGCACCTAGTTCCACACCGCATTTGATATCATTATGAATCGGAAAACAAGCGGTCTTAATGTACACGACGGCGTATTCGATAGGAACTCACCACGACCACCGGTACCCGGCGAGGAGCGCAACCATTGCGTCTCCGATTGGTCGCCATCACCAATGGAGTATCCATTCCCATACAAGCCGCGCCGCAAGTCATCCAGCATACCGAATGGTAACGATTACACCGAGATCATACGCTTGATCACTTCTCCAAGGACCCATCTAACTTGGTGTCTTTTTTACAGAAGCGGCTGACACCAAGTCGGTAGCATCAGCTTCGTCATCATCCTCGCATCGCCACCAGACCGAAAACCCGTCGCCGCCTGCCTACCTTCGCTGGGCGCTTTCCCTGCACTGCCTGCTGGAAGACCCCGATGGCGTCGAACTGTTCAAGCACTTTCTGCAGGCGGAAGGAACCGCGGACGCGCTGGACTTTTGGTTCGCGTGCGAAGGCTTGCGCAAGCAGAGCGAGCCGGAGCGCATCCAGCAATTAGTCAAGCTTATCTACAAGTACGTAGCCGACATCTGTTTAATCTACCTTCATCTAATCTGTATTTTTATGTGCAGACGTTACTTCCTCAAATCGTCGCTTCCAATTTCCGAAGAGATAAAACGCGAAGTGGGAAGATGTCTGAAGTCCTCTTCGCGCTTCTACCAGTCCAGTGCGCTCTTCGACGAAGCTCAGGCGCAGGTCGAGCATCTCATCAACGACACGACCTATCCAAATTTTCTGAAAAGCGAATTGTACCTGCAATACATTCAGGTACGTTCCGTTTGTTTTCAAGCGTGCCCCAGGTGATTAATTTGACATCATTGTTGTAGTCTGCCCAGCATCCAACAGTCAGCAGCGGCGAGTTCAGTAGCGAATCGTCATCTTCCAGTAGTTCGGTAAGCAATAAAGATCTGGCATCGTTGGCCTGCGGCGGCGAACCACTACCCATCATCCACGAGGACAAGGAATTTCATCACGCGCCGCCATACGGGCATGTGCATACTCCAGGAGTCTCCACCGGCTATCAGACACCGACGGTGGTGGGCTCGATGCGTCTCACGCGTGACGTCCTGCTGGCCACGCAGAAGAATCGCGCGATGGACGTGCGCCCTCAGACGGAGGCGTTCGCAGCTGAGTAAGTTCCATTTTTTTGTTCGCCATTCTTGCCGCAAATATGCAATGATAATGATAGTTCTGTATTGACGTGCATTTTGCGTTCGATATGTACCAAGATCATTTCATTTTTGCCTTTCATTCTCTGCCCGCCCGTTTGCAATTGTATGGCCGTTATTCATTTGCCTCCCCTTTGAACTGAATGGTCTGCATCTATCGTTTTTCTTCCTTATTGATTTATTTATTTTTTCGTTCTCTTTTTTGCGTGATTAGTATGTATAGAGGGACCGGTCTGCACTTAGCGTACAATTCGTACAATCCGGTGTCGCGGCAGGACAGTGAGATGCAGTCGATTAGCTCGCATTCGGATGCACGCACGGAATCTGATAATATGTCGCTAACCGACAGCTCAGTGTAAGTATTGCATATTTTGCTGACGTTCTTGTTCTTGCACGGCGCATCGGCGCACATGGCTGCGACGGCGGCGCCTGCGTGCACACAAAGCCTGGTACTGTACGCATGACTTCGTATTTGTTGCATTGCATGCCAGCTGTGCCGCGCTCGTATCGTGCAGCGAGTACGATCCGATTCACTGATGCATTCCTCTTGACATTCGCAGCGATGGCCGGTCGCTGCACCGCACCCATCGGCGCAAGGCGTACGTGGAGGCGCGCCTGGTGCGCGAGAGTGCCGCCATCAACAAGGAGACGCACATGCACCAGACGCTCATACCGCGCACGCAGCGCATGGACAAGCAGCAGTGTAAGCCGCTGAAGCCGGAGGAGTTCGCCGCCGTCCTCATCCAGAAGCTGGAGAGCCTCAAGCGTAACCAGGACAAGCACGAGCTGCTCGAGCGCAAGCTCTCTGAGAGCGATTCGCTGACGTCGATCAACGAAAAGTCGCGCACGACGAACGAGCTGCAGAGCCGCGAGCTGGCGAACGCCATCCGCGAGAAGCTGCAGCTGGAGGACGACAACTGCCAGCAGATACTCGACGATCACGTGTCGATTGTCTTCTCGGACAACACGTCGCATGCGCTATCACCAGGCGTTGCCAGCCCGCGACCACATTCGCCGCGCAAGTGGCAGGGCATACGTACGCGTCGCAAGGACAAGGACGGCTTCTCGACGTTCAGCGGCGACTCGGGCAACGTGCACGACTTCGGCGAGGAGCACAAGATGATCAAGTCGAAGAGCATGCCCGAGTACCCCGAGGAGCGCTTCACGCGTGGCTCGGTGACGCGACGCTCCTCCTCGAAGAAGGCGCTCACTGAGTTCACCGACAGCGGCGTGTCGGTGGTCTCGGACACGCCGCCCGACCATCGCGTTCTCAGCTGGCTGAAGGACTCCGAGCGCGGCAGCCGAACAAGCAGCTACACGCACAGTGAAATGTCTGGGTCGAAACATGGCCGACATCGGAGCACTACGAGTTCTACCTTGCCTTCAAATAGCAGCAGGTATGTGTATCACATATCACATCGACTACGACTCATTATGCTTGTTTTTTAGGCATCGGAAAGCGTACGGTTCCCGATCGAACAGCCTGGAGCGAAGTGGCACCTCGGGTGCATTCTGTCCAGCGCAGCCTTTTGTCGCAGATCCGAGTATGCCCCCATTACCTCAGCCAAACACAACTGTTCAACTGGAAGAAGCCATCCGGCGTCTCAAGGAGGACGATCTCAGAACGCGTTCGAAGCAAAGGTTTGTCCCACGCACTCTTCCCTCGCGAATGCGCAATTTTATTCTTCGACCATTTTCACAGCATGCCATCGAAGTACTTCACCATCGCCGTGTTCTCCTTCTGCGACGAGCAATTTCCGTATCGCATGAAGATCCCTGGCAAGCAGGTGACGCTGAAGCAATTCAAAGAGTACCTGCCGAAGAAAGGCAACTATCGCTACTTCTTCAAAACGGAGTGCGAGGAATTGGACAATCAGGTCATCCAGGAGGAGGTCATCAACGACATGGACGTGCTTCCATTGTGGGAAGGCAGGATAAATGCGCAGGTCAAGGCGATCGACTGATTTAATTTTTAGGTACACTGCAAACATCGCGCTCCGTTTGCGAAACGACATGAAGTGTGTAAATGAACTCACGAATGCGTAAGTTTTGATACTGCGACCGAATATATCTGACAAATGAAACGATGTGAACGTAAACACCGTTAGCCCAGTAGCCTGTACTTAATCAGGAGACATCAGGTGGACAAAGTGCCTTCATGAAAAACTTCATAAACACAAATCTAGCAAGCTCTATCGTTCGGGCGGGCGCCCCTTCCTTCGAAACTATTTATTCAACTCGCTGATTTCATCCCCCACTTGTATGAAGGCCCAGCCTTGCTCTTCGGCTCGCGCGGAAAGCAATTTCCAATAGCTAGATCGTTCGTGGCATGATTACGAAGAGCTCGCCATGCGACATTCAAGATGTAGCTGGCAATATCTTCATGTTCATCTGCTAGAAAATTTGTTCTCGGTGAAAAAGCAGAAAAACGAGCTGATGAATGATATGATTTTAGATAGGAACAAACATACAAAGCCTTGTGTAAAAAATATTCTTTATTTAATTATTTATGAATTTATGTGAATTGTGTAGATATATACATATTTTTATATGCCTATATTGTAATGGAAAGTAGTTGCAGTATTTTTTACTTAAAAAATATTGGTGCCATAAACATGTCGAATAACATACGTTTCGAACGACGAAGCGACATCGTTTATTAGATGCTGTCAGTGATAGCTGCGAAAGAATCGTGAGGGATGCATATTTCTGCAGACCATTCGAAAAAATAAGCACAGAATGCTTCTTGAATGAAAATTTAAGATTGTTCAATTAAGCAAGAGTTGACCAGTTTGAAATTAACTTTATTTATTATTTGAACACAATAATTACTATTGCGGCCTAAGACATTTTCGACATTCTCTTATAATAAGAAAATAATTCTGTAATTGGCCTAAGAGCTGAATAAGCATACAAAAATGTTATTGAAATGCACACACATACACACACGTTGCATATGATGCATGCAGCAAGCATGTAGGCAAAGGAATATTTAATTTATCACAACCAAAATCATGCTAGTTGGTGAGATTTGTTTTTATTTAAGAAATGCTGAAAATGTGTAAATAGCAGATATTAACAAGATTTTATATGAAGAAAAAACGAATAAGAAGACTTAAGAATGATTTGGATGATTGCTACCAATTAGAGAAATACTCCTGTATATTGCATGATTTCCTATCTTACGTAATTATTTGTTGGTCATTATAAATTTGTATTTGCAGAAATTTTAAATTCAGTGTGTAATGTGTGTTGCATATAGTATATATAGAACCATTTAGTGTATATTTTTGCCGTCAATGTTCAGGAGGGCGCTGAGTACGCTCACAAATTTAACTATTTTGTTTTTTTATGATAATATTTTTCAATGTTTCAGCAGTATTATGAACATGATTGTGCTAACAAATTGTTCTATATACCATGAAATTCATTTCATGGTTGAATGGTATGTTAAAAACTTCAATTCCTAGACTTAAATACAAAGCTTCTTATTTTAGGATGATGAGCTTGGGACCTTAGATACGAAACTGTATTTTTGAATGGTATGTGCTGGGATTATGTGACCATGATTATAGAAAATTCACAGCATCATCTTTCTGGTAAGATATCATAATTTTATAAACACTTGTTTGGAATCATATCAATTTCAACCATAATTTTGCTGGTTTACAATACACCTTTGGAAGATATGATTGCATATATTTGAATTATGATGCCCCAGATATTCCACAATATTTCAGTCAATTATTCAACTCATAATTTAAAATACACTTTGAAATTCAAAAATTTAATAATTACTATGGATGGTTTGCAGTATCACAAATTCATTTCTATAATCAATATATAATATTAACCTAAATAACGTTGTGCATGGTTTTGTAAATAATTACAACATTTTCTCTTGATTTCATTCAAACAGTCCTCTGTTAACTCAAGTGGTTGAGGATCAATATCATCAAGATCTGAAATTAAATCCTCTAACTCATCTAAGACAATTTTTTCTTTGCTATTGTGAATGTATTCCCAACATTCAAGATATTTTAATGGTTCTCTAACATTATGCATTTCTAGCTTGGTTTTAAGAGCTGCTCTTCTCTTTTCATCTTCCAAAATATCTTGGACCCGAGTGGTCATCTTTGGTAGGATTGACTAGTCCTATCTTAAAAATAACAAAGCTTTATCAGTATAAACATTTCTTTGGTGAATGAAGGTTTACACATAAATACTTACACTATAATACCACTTGTACTAAACAACTATATTTTAGTATAGTATGGCCTTATAGTACAGGTTTTTTATCAATAAATTAGCCATTAGGAATTGATACCTATGCAGGGTTAGTAGATCAAGCTTTTCAAGATTCTAGCAGAGACAACCTCTCTGTCTCTGATTCTAGCGATTCTCGTACTAGAGATTATTATCGGAGTCTCTGTTCTTATATTGTAGGAGGCGCTGTAGACAGCAAGCCGGCCGATTTTCATACTTTTATTTATTCCTTATTCATCTTATCAGAGACATTAAAGACATCACATGCTTATCTCATCATATTTTAAATGCTACCTTGATTAAATATTATATTTTAAACGAATGTTGCTATGGAAGACACTGGATTAAATTTACATTGAGTTTGGAGAATTTTCGCTTCTTTCTAGAAAAAGTTTGCCAAATGAAAGGCACTGAGAAAGTATTTTCATTTCAAATAGTTTTTTATCGGAAAGCATTTTTTATTAAAATATATTTTTAGAACTACTATAAAAAGTTCTGTTTGATTTATGTGGTCACAATAATCATAAGCTAGCTTAATTGTAAAGACAACATTTATTTCAATTCAATAAGGAGATATTGTGTATTCATTAAATTACTAGTTGTTCTTCTGCATATAAATTATAAGAAACAACCATTTCTTAATCAGCAAAAATATACAATCATATACCATTAATTATTTTAATAAATTTGACTATATTAGCTTCAATCAATAATAAACCCTAATTGGTTGTTAATATTAGTAAATTGTCATAAATTATTTAAACTTGTTAAAAATCACTATCCTTATCGCATATACATACTTGATTATTATAAGAAAATATCTCTCCAATTAATTATACTCATCATAAACTTAAACTTTTTAAAAATCACTATGACTATCGTGTACATATACTTGATTACAATAAGAAAATATCTGCCTTCAATTTCGTAGAAACTTAAATTTTTTAAAATCACGATCACTCTCGGATTACATACATGATTATGAGTAGAAATGATCTGCCCTAATTAATTGCGTTCATCATAAACTTTCCATGATCACGTTTTGTGCCACACAAAACCCAAATTGATTACAATTGTTTCTTCCATAATTCATTCTGCTTTGGCCTAACATAATATGCTAATTGAAAAAAAATCTAATGGCATTGTCAAATGAGCAATGATAAGTATTATTCCTATAATTAATTATTAGATAGTTGGAATTGAATGTTTGTCGACTAATCATATTGCTTAATTGTATGTACAATGGGGTTGAGGCGCTCTAAACCCCATTCCAAAATCCCTAACTCTTTTTCCAAGAGTAGTACATCTCCAAGGGCTTATTTACTTTCCAGTATCTATCATTAACCTGACCGAGTGTTTGATTGCCATTCAGTTGCACATATTGCGTCACCTGTGGACTGATGTAAATGCAAAAGTTGAGCAGGTTGGGCGTTTGCGATAGCTGCGAGTCCAGATCGAGTGTGAGTCGCATCGCTAGATATTTGTGCAAATGATCGACGGTGGCGTTCGCCGTTGTTTTAATGTACCGCACCGAGCTCTCCTTGAGTGCTTTAATCAACTGATTATCGCCGGCCATCTCAGTTGGATGTGGCTTGAATACAAGTTCAATCTCATTCAGGGTGGATGGTTCTGATGGCCCTTCACCTTCAGTGTCTGTCTGCTCAGTCCTCTCAGAAGACTCAGATTCCTCACTCCTTTCAGATGTCAGGGTGCTCTTGGTGCGTTTGCCAACCTTGCTGATTGAGCTGACACTTGATGAGACTGGACTTGGTGGTTGTGAAGGTGTGCTTCTGCCAGATGGTGCTGGGCTGCCTGGAGCTGTATTGGAGTTGCTGTTTGTGGCTGCAACATTTGCAGTTGGTGTCGGTTCATTTGTATTTGCTGGTGGATCACTGTTGGCAGTGTTATTGTTATTGTTGTTTGGTGCATCCTCATTGTTCTTTCTTGCCCGATTTGGCCTGTTCTGTGATTGCAATTTGATGCCCTCATTAATTGAATTGACAAGGGCTGCTTGGGAGTGGCTCTTATTGAGCTTGGCCAGTACTCGTTCTTGATGCGCTTCATACTCATCGCGACTTGGGTAGATCTTGGATATGAGAAGATCAAAATTAGGATCTGGCCGCAACGACCGCTTCGATACCAGTTTCTTGCGGCAGGTCGGACATTCCTTATTACCCGATCGTAACGCTGTAATAATGCAATCGGAGCAGAAGCGATGGAGGCATTCCTTCGTCGTCATCGTCTTCTTCAGCATGTCCAAGCAAATCGGACACATCAACTCACTGTGCAACGAGCGGGGCGAAACGGCGATTTCCGTACTGTCCACAATTGCATCTTGTGGCGTTCGATGCAGCTCATAAAGAGACAGTTCCCAGGTTTTATTTAAGCCTATTTGTTCCGTGCTTGTCATACTTAATTCTTCAATAGGCCTTTGGTTTGGCCCTTTTGTTTTCGATGAGGCACTTTTATTCTTAGGTTATATTTGGGCAGCCATTGATGCCCTCGGACTGATTCCAAACAAATCGTAGCGAAATGGCGTCTGTGAAGTGATCGAAATCACACACAAAAGTTGACAGGTAGCGCCCCCAATGTTGTGTGTTCTGTATTAGTTACATTATCTCCAGAGACAGAGTTTGTCTCTGTTATCTCTGATAGTAACTGACATTTTGCTAGCAAGCAAAGAGTGGTGAAATTTATCTCTTCAAAGTTCGGTTTATATCAATTTATAGTATTATACAAATAGAAACGTGATTAAAATTAATTGCAGCAACTTCATTAGCATAGTGATTCAAGAAAGCTGATTCGATGGACTTATTCGTTTTTGAAATTCGCAGGGCGTTTTTCAACGAAGGCAGTCATACCTTCCAGGCGATCTTTGGTGGCGAAAGTTGCATGGAATGTGCGTTTCTCGAAGTGCAAACCTTCGGCTAGCGTGGTCTCGTAGGCAGTGTTGACGGCTTCCTTGCACAGCGACACAATAAGTGGTGAATTCTTGCCGATCTTCTCGCCCAACTTGATGGCCTCAGCAACCAACGAACCTACTGGGAATACCTTGCTTACAAGGCCCATTTTCTCCGCCTCAGCTGCGGTAATCTGGTCACCAGTCAGCGCGATTTCCATCGCCTTGGACTTGCCGACGTAGCGCGGCAGACGCTGGGTGCCACCAGCTCCGGGGATGGTTCCCAAGAGGATTTCCGGCTGGCCGAACTTGGCCGTCTCACCAGCGTAGATAATGTCGCACATCATGGCCAGTTCGCAACCGCCACCCAGCTGCAAAGTTAAGTATTGATTAATAGCTATTCAACACCTACATGCATTTGTTTGCTTACAGCGTAGCCATTGACGGCGGCAATCACCGGCTTTCGGCACTGAGCGACGCCGTTCCAGTGATTCAAGAAGTTCGAGCGAATGCACTGGGAATAAGTGTTGGATTGCATTTCTTTGATGTCGGCTCCAGCGGCGAACGCCTTCTCGTTACCGGTGATAACAATGGCACCAACATCGGCATCCTGCTCCAAGTCCTTGATCACGTTGTTGACCTCCACCATCAGGCCATTGCATAATGCGTTGAGGGCTTTCGGCCGGTTGAGGGTGATCAAGCCGACGTTCTTCTTCGCACCCACGCGTTCGACTTTGATGAATTCGTATGCTGCAAGTTAGGTGAGTTAGAAATTGACCTTACATATTTCGTTAATGTTAGCCGTCGCCAAATCAAATTGTTTACATGACTGGCAACTAGATAAGGAGTTGAATAAGTCAAACAATACGAGAGTAATCTGACGAAAACATGCGATGGGTCAAATGGGCGCTTGCACCATGATTATGCCAAAGCATTGTACACGTAGCCTGAGAAAACATCTTAAGCGCAGTAGGCACTTAAGTAGTATGCATAATTAGCTGAGAGTGTACATGCATGACCTTGAAACTTTATGAATATGTAGCAAGAGCGTTTCGGCTGTATGGTATCTATGATATAATGAATACAAAGAAGATACTCACTTCCGGTGCTGTAGAAGCGATTTGCGTGCAATTGTTTGACGATGAGGCCTTGTTGAGTCTTGCCGGCCAGCAAACGGACGAGTTGCCTTGTAGCCATGTTGTTGATGTTGCGCTAGCTGGAAGTGGATTAACCGGTACGCACGCTCCGCACGAAAAACACGTTCGCCGCGATGTGTGTGTTTAGCGCGGAGCGAGAGATAAAGGCCCCGGCATGTCGCCTTCGTCAAGCGCGGCGTTATTCGCTCTATTCGTTGCCGGCTCGGCGCTAGAGCTCAAAGTCCTTACGATCGCGCCCGATGCGGCTGTTATCGACGCTCCTGTTTTATCATAATTGTAATAACATGCGACGTAACATGCAATGCGGGAGAGCGTCACATCTAGGAGTTGGCGCGGTCGCAGGCGCTGATTGCGTAACGTGCGGCATGGGCAACCAGCAACATCGTCGTGCATGCACCTAGGCTACAGCTATGGCGAATCGCGCGCGCGCCAAAATGCAATTGTTGCGCGCTGAGAGCATCCCCGATATCACTGAAGCGCGATAATTGTTTGCAACAATGGGTGCTAGCTTGTCCGGCAGATGCCGAATCAATCGGCCGGCAGCTATTAACAGCCGCACCGAAATGAAACTGATTGCGGAATGCTGTAACTGCAAATTGGCGTAAAATGAGGCATTTAAATTGCGTGTGCGCGCTCCTGCCCGCTGTACGCATCCGTTAATTGGAAATTGTGATTGATTCCATCGGTAGTTCACACGTCGCACGCAACTGTTTGAAAGTAGTCATGTACCGAGTAAGATCGCTTTGCGCCCTTTTGCTGTTCAGCGTAGTTTTTCGGCCGGAGGCGGTGGACGCAATGCCCGGCCTGCTCGGCCGAGCTGCCGACACTCTGATTAGCGCGCCCCTGAAAATGCTCATCAACGATAAGAATGGTTCGCAAGCGTCGCAAGAACCCGCTGCGAAAGAAACGAGCAGCTCGTTTCCAATCATTACCAGTAAGTTCCTTGCATTGTTGATCACATTATTGATGTGCTAAGCGTATTGACGAGCAGGTCTCAAAATTGGTTTTCCATTCGGGGGCACGATAACTTCGCTCAAAGATTTCGCGGTTGCCGTTCATTCTGGAGACGTCCCAATGGTGAGCAACCCAGGTCATATGTGAACACTGATTGTAATTGTGCGCTTCCAGGCTGGCATGAAACTAATCGAATTGATTCGACATACGTTGAATATGACCACGTTCCCCGGCCAAGACGTTGTAGACAGCATTCTGGAAGTGTTGCATGGGTTGTTTGAAACGTTGCATCCAATTTGGCAAAAATTGAAGGCCTCTGAGGCGGCGGTTATTGAAATCTCCAATGAAACTTCCCCGGCGCGTTCTGGTCTGGTATCAAAAGGTTTCAACTTGGTCACTTCGGCCTTCCCTAAAATCCTTACCTAAATGAACACGAAGTTTTGCGAAAGAAAAGGTTTCACCCACGAATAAAATAACTTGGTCCCGAAGGAAAATTTCATACACATTTTCTATTTTCTATCAATAGTATCCCGTAAAAAAACTTATAAATTACATCAAATTTGACTCACCATTCCATTAAGCCTATAATGAGATATAGATATATACAATTGAATTGCGCATTATGCCCAGGGCTTTGTTAAGCCAGTAAGATAGTGCTCCTGATTATCAGCGAGGAACTTCTCCACGTCTTTCGAAAATGCTCCCGTGCGTCCAGCGAACTCATCCAGATGCTTAAGCATTAGATAGTTATTGACTTTGAGCGCCAATCGTGGATCTATCTTCCTCATGAACCAGTTCAGCCAATATCCCGCGATGAGCACCGAATCGGTCTGGTTTTCATGCGTCGACTTGCTGCAAACAACCAAGCGTTAAAGCCATCGTCAGCGGAAATTGACCTGCACTTACTTAATCGTATACATGTGCCTCCTGTTGGTCGTCTCGTCCCAGAACTGGCTCATCGCGCGCACATTCGAATCGATGTGGAACGTCTGCGTGTTGATGAAGAGCAACGGTTGCTGAACTTTCTTGTCCAGCTGCATGCCTTTAATGGGGAACATCCACGGGTCCAAAAGCATGCCAAATCTAAAATATCACAATCAGTTGCTGCATCAGTTTTCTCGGAATAACTCACTTGATCTCGGGGCGCTCCGATAGCGCTAATATAGACGTGGCGGCACCGAACGAGTGTCCAGCGACGGTGACGTTTTCGGTATCGATACGGCCGACGAGCTCCTGGAGCGCGAAGTGCAGCTCGTGCTCGCTGGGCACGTCGTCGATAACATTATGCGGTACGTTTCCGGCGTTCAACTGCAGGAAGAAGTCGTAGGCCTTGAGCAGCTCCTCCTTGCGATATGCGACCTGGTGAACACACCTGGGTTACTCGGGCGCTTCGCCAGCGGGTGCGCATCACTTACCTGCTCCTTGCGCACCTCCAGGTGGCCCTTGCCCAGCGACACTTTGCGGAACGGAATGGCGGTCTTGCGGTGCGCCTTCGCCGCCTCCGGCGAGTCGTAGTAGTACGTGTGGCAGGCGGATTCGTCGCGATGCTCCAGGACGGCGACGAGGTAGCCGCGGGACGCTAACTCCACGCAGATCGCCGAGTAGAACGAGCGCAGTGCGCCGAGTCCGTGCGAGAATATGATGAGCTTCAACTTCTTATCGGCGATCGGCCTGGCGCCATAATGTGCCGGTATCCGGATTTTGCCTGAAACGCATCAACAAGCTGAGCTCGCGCTCGTTTTATTGCGGCCGTGTATACCTGAGCGCAGCCAGGCGAGGTTGATTAGGACCGTTGGCATCATCGCGACACTCGATAAGCCCACGATGTAGTCGTAGTCCGGCATGGCTGGTACCCAGCTCTCATGATTTATCTGGCAACGTTAAGAGAGACAGGTTTTCTTCACGATCATGATCGTCCGTTCGGAGCGTATTAAATAGAAATCTAATGCGGCGCCGTGTGCGCACGTATGCAAAGAGAAAGGCATTAGATTGATGTTTGCGAAGTGCGTACCTGCATGTTTATTTTCTCGTCGGTCGGATAGTAGAGACGCATGAAGATCCCGCTCTTGTCGTAGTCCAACATCACGTCCATAACTCCGGGAATGTAGTTTCCTGCGAACATTTTTGCATTTTTATGCGTTTTAATATCATTCGAATTTTGAACCCAATTTGATATAATCATGCGCACCATTATGCTATTTCAAAAACAGTGAAAGCGAATATAATTTTCGATACTGATTTTGCAACATTATTAATATAAAAATGAATTATAACGCACGGCGACCATAATAATTTAGCTCAAACCACAATTTACACAGAGAAAGTTTGTTAGGAAATCTTGCAGAATTAATTACTCACCTGTGCCTTTTGGAAAATGCGCTGGTATCTGATTGAAGGGCCACATATTCGAAATTCTTGTAGCTTGCCAAGTTATCACTGTAGGTAAATACTTGACTCCAATCCCCACCGAATTCAATCAAAATTTTCCAATTACAACCTAATCAACCTGGGCTATTTGCATATGATAGTGCAAACGATCACCAGTTGCACCAGCCGCTAGGGGTGAAATTTGAGCCGATGATAATAGAACAACATACAGCACAGAACGTTAACTATATTAACGCTGTAAACATCAAAACACAAGTGAACCAAGCGAAAAACGAGTGAGTCAGGAGCGGCGTGCACTTTCATTTGAAGAGTAGTCTACTACGCGGACACAGCAAATGACTGCGTCTGCGTAGTTTCGATTTGGCATTATAATTGAGTTGACTTGGCTGACGGTATTTTGCTGCATTATTAGCATCATAACAAAAATGCCTGGTTATCCACAGTAGAATTTTGCATTTCTCTCTGGTTTTCACTGCAGATGCACATTAGAAATGGTGGATATTGAGTTTGTAGTTTTCAAATTTGTTTTCTAGCTCATAACTTTCCATAATTCAATTCAACTATTTAACTTTAATGCATGCACAATACCTTGACCCTTTCATTACTATTGTGCTGTATATCCATAATTTATAGTATTTTTTCTTTTCCAGGTTTGCTGGGCTGACTAATGGAACGGAAACGGAAAATTCATAAAGTTCATCAATGATTCCATGATTCCTGTTTTCTACAACCAGTCTTGGTTATATCATTACAGATACCTCCATGACAGAGCAAGTTGACCAAGTTCACTTTGTTTTCTTGTTTGTTCATAAGCAAATCATGTTTCAGTTTATTGTTTTGACCATGGAGGTCTCTATGGTTTTGTTATGGTGCAGTTCACATATTGCCAGTAAAAGCTAGTTAATGGAATAGCTAAAAGCTGTAACTATTCTTTCTATATACCACATCACAAGGGGTATATTGGCTCAATTTACATTATGTAAGTTATTCCAATTTTTTATGATATGTTTTATATAACATATTCTTTGTAGGTACTCCGCTACACCCGTCCCAAGCCAGGGGCCTTATCATCCAAGATATAAGGAAGGAGGAGGGTTTGAGGAGTAATAACCTCATTAAAAAACCAGGGTTCAACTGGCCCTGGTTGATAGCGCTCTGTAAGAGCTTTTGGTTCAGAATTACAGGACTTAAACAACCACTGGTTGTTACTAAAGAGTCAGTGTAAGTTACAGTAGTAACAATGTTACTCTTTCTTTTACTGGCATGCAGTTTGCTGATGAAAGATGAGTCAATTGCCAATTGCCATTATTGAGATTATGGGGTCTTCATCATCACTCAACTTCAAAGTGAAGGAGTTTCTTCAAGAACAGTTGTTTTTTTAACAGGTAATGTAAGTCATAAAAATTCATTGTTATTTTCTTAATCACTAACTTATTTTGATTATGTAGGTATGTGCTTCAATGCATATTACAATGGAAGCTCCTGGGTATTGTCATCAACTTCAAGGAGACCCCATTCTTCAGCATCATGCAACTTCCTGTTGAGAGTGAGGGTGCACAGGTTCTTGTAGTGAGAAGTTGCTATCACCATCTCTTCATGCAAATCTAAAGGTATGTACCATTCATTTGTTCTGATGCATTGAGACAATAGTGGTGGAACTATTTTGCCAACAGTGATATGCTGCATGTGCTGCAGGTTTAAATCTAGGTGTTTTATAGCCATAACCATCAAGTTATCTAGTCATTCACTTTTATTGTGTATTCTGCTTTTTCTTCAGTTATTAGAGAAAACACTGCATTTAGATTCAGATATAGTAATTACTTGCTCTGGGTACATAACACCAACTAACTAAC